>JBBJLS010020929.1:0-2500 GCA_037577275.1 Bryconaethiops microstoma
TCTCTCTCTCTCTCTCTCTCTCTCCCCTGCCCCCACCCCTCTCTCTCTCGCTCTCTCTCTCTCTCTCTCTCCGTCCCCCCCGCCTCTCTCTCTCTCTTTCTCTCTCTCTCCCTTTTCTCCGTCCCCCTGCCTCTGTCTCTCTCTCTCTCTGTCCCTCCCCCCTCGTTTTTCTATCTCTCAATAGGTGAGGACCTTCATGTCATATGCCTTCATCTGTCACACTCCATTTAGAGAGAACTGCTTTCCACATGAGACTTATTTTCTTTACCGCAACCACACGAGGAATGAAGCATAGAAGAATGAAGCTCACCAGCCATGAATCAGACTCTTTTTAGTTTTCCCCTAAACACAGTTCCATGGTCCCAAGTGTCTGGAACTTGCAGTCGCTCCGCCTGCTTTTTTAAAAACCCTGACCGAGCAACAGAGCAGCAGTGGCCTCTCTAAACAACTAAGAGGATTTTTCATGGCTTAAGACACTTCAGTGTTCTGTCACTTGCAGATGAGCTTATTCACAAGAGTGAGGGTGGAGGGAAGGGGCTGTTCTAGTACTATATCTATTAGCGACTATCCTGCTGTAAGATGAAACTGCTGCTGTATTTTGTGGCCTCAAGCTTTGTACCAGTTGGGGCAGTTTAGATTTGAAACTAGACCACTAACAGCCAACGCCAAGTATTCTGTGCTGAAAATAGCCTCTGTGTTGTTGTGTAATTCTTCTGTACCCATCCACAAACCCCAAGGCGCACACACACACACACATACACAATTAGAGGATATGGGGAGTGAATGTATTTAAGTGCCCTTTCTAGGTTCACTCCACTTTACATTAATTCTCCAATCCTCTTTGTGAGAGTGACGTGTGCTCCTGACATAACCACGGCTGAGCCAGAGGAAGGGAGACAGAGTGAACAAGAGAGAGAGAGAGAGAGAGAGAGAGAGAGAGAGCCCGCAAGTGAGCACTCAACAGGATAAAAACACTCAGTCTCCTCCTTTTTCTTACTGTGTCCTACCCTGCAGCTCCTTCAGGCACTTTTGCTTTCTCTCTTCCTTTCCTCTTCCATCCCTCCTTTCTCTGACCCACCTATAACACCCGACGCTCATTCCCACAGCAGCCAGAGACTCGCGGAGGTGGAACTGTCTCCACGGCGACTCCCTCGTCTCCGTGTGAACAGGTGCGCAGGGCAGGGATCCTAAGAGCTGCTTGCGGGTGCTCACTCTGACTGGCTTGCCTCATTCAACACACAAGAGAAACGGGTCATGAATAACTGCTGTGCTGCTCTGGATTCAAAGGCAGCGATCCACTTCTGATCAGCACTGGCTCAGCTGTGAGTTTTGTGTTTGTTTGTTTGGTTGTTTTATTTTTTGTCCCTAGCCCCAGTCTGAATTTTGTGTCCACTGCTGGGCTGATTTGAATAAGATTCAGAGGGCTTGGTGGCATTTGCATTCGCCCTGAGCTGAGTCCATCCCGGCAGGCTCAGGCAAGCTGGTGGCGAAGAGACGGTGCATTTCAGAGAAGGCTGTTCTCCAGAGTGTCCCTCAGAAGCATGACTGATGTAGACAATGTTTCGATAGTTTCGGATGGAGACCTCAAGCAGGACTGTCACAACATGGTGAACAATGCAGAGCATGTTTTGGATCACCACTTTTTCTATGGGTTTCCTCATGCAGGCAGGCATGGGCACCGACACGAGACTGCAGCCCAGCGGTATACAGCCACATGCATACAGGCCGGCTTTCCATCAAACAGGTGCGTCCAAGGATCACAGGCTCACATACATCTATACCAGTGGATTTCCTCTGGTTCTGGATAGCTGGTTAACAACCCCTTAGTCAATGGTAGTAGATGTATTAAAGCAGCTTAAGCCGTTTAATCCCAAATTTTTTGCACAAACATTATGCACTTCTTAATTTTATTTTGGTTAAGTTGGTGTAATTTTAAGTTTTACACTTGGTCACAATTGTGACCGACAGGAAACAACATAGTCCTTTTCATATAAGTTGGTCAATAAAGCCTATTTGCACAGTTGAAATCTTAAAATGAAAGTAGTGATGACAGTGCCCACTAAGCACAGAATAATTTATTTGCTCACAACTTTATTATTGTGCCTATAACAAAAACGTTCATACTGGTTATCATACCACAATGAATACACACAGTCTAAACTGGATAGCACTCTTACGTAACAGCAGGGACATTTTTAAACCCCCCCACCCCCCCCTCAACTCCCATCCCCATCCCCATCCCCTGCAACATCGCCCCACCAACAGACACACGCTCAGCTGTAACATCAACTCACCTGTAACATAGTCTTTTTTTTATTCATCTTGTGGATAACTCATAACACTTATACTTATAAAATGCAAAAAACTTTCAATGACTGGTAGTTGACTTAGACTAAACTTTCAATGACTGGTCAATTTGTCGTTGCCAACAACAACCCCGCCTCCTCCTCCTCCTCCTCCACCACCACCACCATCAACCCCTCCTCCTCCTCCTGTTCCA
>JBBJLS010020929.1:7500-15150 GCA_037577275.1 Bryconaethiops microstoma
ACAAGTTATTAAGGCAAGAGTCTCTCCTCAGCATCCTTCTCACAACACACTCAGGGTCTCTCCTTAGCATCCTCCTCCCAACACACTCAGTCTCTCCTCAACATCCTTCTCCCAACACACTCAGAGTCTCTCCTCAGCATCCTTCTCTGAACACACTCAGAGTCTCTCCTCAGCATCCTCCTCCCAACACAATCAGTCTCTCCTCAGCATCCTTCTCCCAACACACTCAGAGTCTCTCCTCAGCACATGTCCAAAACAACACAGTTTGGCCTCTTTGACCTTTTCATTGAAAAGGTCTAATTCGAGCTGTGCCTCTAATAAACTAATTCCTGATCTTGTCCTTCCTTGTCACTCCCAATGCGTTTTATTTACTAGGGCAGCTGGTGGCCTAGTGGTTTGGGAGTTGCCTCTGTGAACAGAAGGACGTGGGTTTGAATCCCAGAATTACCAGTGGTGCCCTTGAGTAAGGTACGTCCCCCCACACTGCTCCCTGGGTGCTGCCCACTACCTCACTTGGGTTAAATGCAGAGAAAGAATTTTACACTATGCTCGCGTATGTGCACACTTTAAACTTATTTAGTGATTTTTTTAAATTAGAACGTCGGTGAAAAGATTACTCTTATGGGTAAAATAACGGCGCTCCGTTTAGCCAATAGGAACGCAGTAATGCAATTTTTTAGTGGGCGGGGTTTGCCGTTTGCTAGTTTCCTATTGGGTGGATAAACGGTTTTCTTCAAAGACGGTCAGTAACAGGAGCCAATGAATCGCGTTGATCAGTCGCTGGCGTCCAATGAGAGCGTTCTTCGTTTGGAACGAATGTGCAAAGCGGCAAAACCGAGAATTTTGCCCTCCTTAACGGTCCAGGCTGCGGGTATTTTTGGTGAAAATCCCTCGGAGAAGCAAACTTACTGGTTTGGATGCTGACATTTCGCCCTGGAAGGTGAGTTTAGTGCAGGATGCACCACACAGCCACCTTACGGTTATCAGGTTGGAAGCAAAAGTTGCCTCTGAAGGCGTGAACTGCTTGTGTGCGAGAGCTAACGTTAGCTACACTACATGGCCAAAAGTATTGGGACCATTCAGATACATAGCAGTTTTTGTGCTTGCAGTAATGGCTGTGGAAGTTTAGAACCTTCTGCTTCGTGGCTGAGCTGCTGCTGTTCCTAAACGCTTCCACTTTCCAATAATAACACCGTGGAATATCCAGCAAGGATGAAATCTTACAAACCGTTTTATTTATTGCGAAAGTAGTAACTTATCGCAGTACTTTAGTCATTGATGTCTTCAGAACGACACATTTTGTTTCATATATGTTTGTAAATGGTGACTGCATGGCTAGGTGCGTTATTTTTATACACCTGTGGTCATGTGTATGATTTAAACACCTGAATTATTAAGAGGTGTGTCACAATACTTTCGTCCGTATAGTGTACCTATGCGTTACTTCACTTCACGTTGAACAACGGGAAGGTTGTCTTTAAGGGTTTGACTTTCTAATAAGTTGCAGCGACTCATGTTTACAGTAATTCAAACACTTTTTCGTGTGGCGAGCCACAGTTCGTCAGTTTTAAACAGACAAGTGAAGAAGCTCAGCGGTAGCATCACTAAAAGCAGTGCATGTCCACTATATGGACAAAAGCATTGGGGGATACCTTGTAATTAGTGAATTCAACTGACCCCTTCCGGTGAAAGGCAATCTAAATGCTTCAGCATACCAAGATGTTCTGGACAACGCCATGCTTCCAACTTTGTGGACACAGTTTGGTGAAGGCCCTTTTCTATTCCAGCATGACTGAGCCCCAGTGCACAAAGCAAGGTATATAAAGACATGGTTGGATGGGTTCAGTGTGGAAGAACTTGACTGGCCTGCAAAGAGTCCTGACCTCAACCCCATCCAGGAACTTTGGGATGAGCTGGAACAGAGATTGCGAGCCAGGCCTTCTAGTCCAGCATCAATGCCTGACCTCATAAATGCTCTACTTTTGTCCATATAGTGTACATAAATGATGGGCTCTAATGTCAGATTTGACAGCAGAGACTTGTGTATAAGTGCAGTTTTTGAGTCTGACTCATAATGTTAGGAAACAAAAAGATTATATTAATCTGGTATAAACTGAAACATGACTAACTTTACACCCACTTTGCTTGTCACTGATACATTAGTCTTATGGCCATTTCTAAAATGTACATGCAGTTTATGGTGGCCGTCCCCTTTTCCCTCTTCAGAGAAATGCAGTCAGTCTGTCGAGAAACAGCTGCTGGCTGAGTCTTCACACTTGTGCAGGACTGGAGGTGTGAGTGTTCAGCTCTGTGCAGAACAGGAAGAGAAGCTAAAGAGTTCCTCAGACTGCATCACGGCTTTCTGTAGATTTTCATTCTGCATGCTGCTACATGAAATGTCCCAAACCTGCTCAAGAGTATTAATAATGTGTTTGTCCCTCTTTTACTGCAGTAATAGCTTTTACTCGTTAGGAAAGTCTTTAGATGTTGTAACATTGCTGAGGGTTTGGTTGCATTCAGCCACAAGAGCATCAGACATTGTCCTGCTTTTACTGCAGTAATCAACTTTTACTCTTCTGGTAAGGCTTTTCCACCAGATGTTGTACAAATGCTTGATTGTACTTGATTGCATTCAGCCACAAGAGCATCAGACACTGATGTTGGATCACACCACTCCAGCTCATCCCAAATGTATTGGATGTAGCCCTATGAAATACTGCTAGACGACGTTGTGGGCAGCTGGTGCTGGTACTGCCGAACGCTGCATCACTCGCTGCCCACTGCACTGTGACACTGTGCTTTGTGTATTTTGGATATATAATTATGAAAGCATCAGAAATGTTGGGGATAGAGTGCTACTCATGCAAAGCAGCTTCACTGTTGTGGACAAAAGACTGTATAATATACAGTATGTATACAAATGTATTTACAAGAAAGCTCTGGTCTTTTTACGTCTCCCTGAAGGTCAAGGTCCTGCTGAGTCTTGTATCTCCCAAAACAAGAACACAAATGATCAGCATTCCTAAGCAGGCTGACCTTGCTCTATAGTTTTCATTAAGCGGAGTGAGAACGCTTGCTTAATGTTATTTAAAGAAAATGAATTGGAACATCAAACAACGGAAAGGGTATTTGGCCAGTTTCAGTCTCCCTGCCTTTAGATTAGCCTGTTTTGCCTCCACAGACTATCCATGTCATTGTAATAGCAGTGAACGGTCATTGGTAAATTGGAGCATTCGCTAGAGTGTTCCGTAAAATTCTCGGGAAAGTGACCATTCTGTCATACATGAACACACCACAGCACACAGTGTGAACCAAGTGAAGCAGCGGGCTGGCAGGAACACAGCGCCCGGGGAGCAGTGTGTGGGGACGGTGCCTTGCTCAAGGATACCTCAGAGGTGCTTTGCAGTCTTGGGAATCAAACCCATGGCTTTCTGATCGCAGGGCGAACACCCTAACCACTAGGCTACCAGCTGTTATTGTTATCGATGTGTAGCATTAATGTGAAATGTGTTCCGTCCTCCCAGTTTTTGGATGCCCCAAGGACTGCTCCCATGTTTTGCTCTGAGCCAAGCTCGGCTTCTTGTCTGCCTTCATGCATTCGCTGTCCTTGAGTGCTTTGAGACGCGCTTTAAACAAAAACAATCAATAAAGACACAATTAAAAAGAGAATACTTACACAGAGGATGCTAGAACTGGTTACAGCTTCACCTTATTTAACAAGGTCATATTCCCAGCGTCTTCATTTTGAATTGTTTAATTTTGTTGACATTTCTTTGTCAAAACTGTTAACTGAGGATGGTCAGACTGTTGGTATTTATTTCAGTACTGACAAAGAGACAAGATAAGTTTTGCACTTTTGACATGATTTTTATTTTCAGACTTGGATATTTAATGACTGCATTCAAACACTTAAATATGGAGCTGGTAGCCACTTTGCAGCTATAACAGCTTCCACTCTTCTTGGAAGGCTTTTCACAAGATTCTGGAGAGTTTCTGTGGGAATTTGTGCCCATTCGTTCTGTAGAGCACATATGAGGTCAGTCACTGATGTTGGATGAGAGGGCCTGACTCACAATCTCCATTTCATCCCAAAGGTGCTGGATGGTGTTGAGGTCAGGACTCTGTGTGGCCAGTCAAGTTTTTTCACAATAAACACATTCAACCATGTCTTTATGGAGCTTGCTTTATGCACTGGGACACAGTCATGCTGGAATAGAAAAGGTTCTTCCCCAAAACTGTGTCTATGAAATTGAAAGCATGATGTTGTCCAAAATGTTTTGGTATACTGAAGCGTTAAGATTGTCCTTTACTGGGAGTTGAAAAATAGGCATCTTTCAATGCTTTTGTCCGTATAGTGTAAATGATGTGCTCGGGTGTTAATAGAGCTTGCTACACTGTCCCTGAGTCGCAGTGTGAAGCTCTGGTAGAAAATGAGTGTTTTATTCTTGTTTGAGTTTAAGTAGGCTATGATGTTTCCACACATGTTCAGTGAAAGCTATGCAGTACCCTAAGTGAAAGTGTATGGTAATTTTAATTGCCATTCTAACTGTGGCACCAGCTTCTCTACCTCAGCGGCCCCCCATATGAGTTCCTGAGAGATATTTCTAGAACGGTAACATTTGAACTATGGCACACACAGGCTAACATTTTGCCGCTTGAGTAGTTGTACAGTAGTGAGCCGACGGCCAAGCTCTCTCTGCAAAGCTGGGTGAGATCATCCAGACTGAGTCACTGGTTAAATGATGCAATTACAGAGCTCTTCGGCGCATCCCCTGATCGGATCACCCCTTTGAATTTAATACTGACTTTCAAATAAAAATCAGTGTTGGTCACTTTGATTGAAGGAGTTTGGCACGTTTTGCACACTTTACTCTGTTATAACAAACCAAAGTCTCTTTAGTCTACTAGTAAGCAAGCTACACTATATGAACAAAAGTACTGGGACACACCTATTTTTCATGGTTTGGGCTAGACCCCCTACTTCCAGCATACTTCTCAATGCTTCAGCATACCAAGACATTTTTGGACACCACCATGCTTCCAACTTTGCAGACACAGTTTGGGGAAGAACCTTTTCTATTCCAGCATGACTGTCCCCAGTGCACAAAGCAAACCATAAAGACATGATTGGATGTGGAAGAACTTGACTGTCCTGCACAGCGTCCTGACCTCAATCCCATCCAACACCTTTGGGATGAACTGGAACGGAGATTGCGAACCAGGCCTTCTTGTCCAGCATCAGTGCCTGACCTCATAAATGTTCTACAGAATGAATGGCCACAAATTCCCACAGAATCTCTGAAATCTAATGGAAAGCCTTCCAAGAAGAGTGGATGCTGTAATAGCTACAAAGGGGGGACCAACTCTATATTAAAATCTATGTGTTTGAAAGCAATGTCAATGTCCCAATACTTTTGTCCATATAGTGTAACATTTTGAGCATCATGCCTAGAAACTCCCCTTAATCATAGTGAGAATACACTGTAACTCAGAAGTAAATGAACAGGGAACAAATATCAGCTGTACAGTCTCTCACAAGTGAAACTGGATGTTGGAAAGCAACTTATTAATAGAGTTGTTTCTTCTCACCCTCTGCTTTTCGTGGATGTCTGGACAGTATGTGTAAGTAAATTAACAAGTTCTGTCTGTCTAATTTGTGGGCTGATCTAACTTGGCCAACAAATGCAAATGCTGCTTGAATCATTTGGACTCATTTTTGATCTGATAGCCACAACACACTAATTGGTGCAAACACTAATGTTTTCATGGTGAGTTCTTACTTCTGTTAGCCACTTTCAACAGCATGATTATGGTCATCACTTTTGAAACATAAAGCATGACTTCAGCTCTGTAAATCGAAGATCTCAAATAGATTCAGAGACCTGGATTCCTGCACAGTTCTGATCAGGCAGAGAGGTTGAGATTGTAGGTTTTAACCTTATTTGAAATGGTGGTTTTGGATTTTTGGGCTTTGGTTAAGTGTTAGGTTCTAGTCAGACTTTGGTTAATTATCATCCCGTATCTTCAGTAGCACTGAGACTGTTTTAATATTTGCAATGGACTTAACAGAAAAGGAAAAGTAAAAAATGAGGAGCTGTTGGGACTCGGCTAGAGAATCTTCTGGTAGTTCTTTTGGCCTAGTGGTCTACTGAAAATCGCATTTGAATGTTTGTACATTCTTAAAATCTCTCTTTAACGAGGGAACATGAAATTTGAGAGACAAATAAATGCAATCGTGATGACACAGTATGTAAATTCTCCATGTCCTCAGAGTGCAGACCATGTCAGTGAGATCACAGTCTGGAACTTCTGAAGTTTAATCCTATCTTTTTGATTGGTCTAGAGATCCATCATAGTTGATGACGTAGCCTCCTGAGCCTCTTGTTCTACAGGTCTATCTTCATTATAACATAGCATAGTTGGTTCCAGACTGTAAGATAAATAAGTGTCTGTACAGTGTGCCACTGTCTCAAATTTAAAAGAAGCCTTATTTATCACAAGAGTAGCACTGCTGATACAAGCTGAACATTTTGTGAGTTTCCATGATCTTGTTTACAGTAAGTAGGCTAGAGATGATCATCAGTTCTGTGTTCCTAAGAAAAAAAATCTTGCCTAAACAAAAGGAATGACTATTTAGTCTACAGAAGAGTGACTTTCTGTCAAAGCAATTAAAATTTGTTTCAAAGCCAATGGTTCTGGTTCAACAGTTGCAGGAATCTGATACCTCCTTAATGCTCTTTTGTTGTCGTGAGATGTTTAGTATTAGCCATCACTTAAAAGACATTTACTTTTGGATAAATTGTTGGTTTATTACATTTTGTCTTGTGACTAGTTAAAGTGGAAAAACTGAACTTGAGTTTTCAAGCATCAGAATAACTTATGTGCATTTAAGCATATGAGTAGTTCTGCAAGAAAAAAAGTTCTGTTTTCAAGCCATTTTAAGTTCAGTTTATGCTCAACTTTTGTTTTCAGTCTCCAATGTCAGGATCATGAAATTGTAACTGACAATTAATTGTTATATAAATAATTACAGTTAATGTTTTAATAATGAACTTTTATTAAATTATTGAGTCTGTTTTGTCCATTTGTATGTGACTATTAGTAATAAACAGCCCTGTTTAGATTCCCGCTTGTTTTTGGTTGTTTTATAGGACAGATGATGTTTCTCAATACGTTTTATTTACCTGTGCCTCATCCCATTGAAAAGTAAGAAAATAATAAAACTATGTAAAAGAACTATGGTCAGCTTAAATAACTGCGACTCCAATAATTGTGGTCAGGTGTTTATTGTAGTAATTGTGACCAGCTTAAATATTATACTGATAATTGCAAAGCTTTAGTGATTTGTTTCCGTTTCCTGGTTACCCATTAAGGTTTACTTGTAAGGATTCCATCCCACACAACAAGACCTACGGCAAACACCTATCCTCAGTTAGAGTTCCAGTTCATTCCAGCCTTTTGGTGAAGGCAGAAGAGTACTTTTGACATTGTCATTCTTGAGCCATCATGTACACTTTGTTTTACAGAAGCAAGAATGACATACTCTCAGCGCTGGGGGCCCAGATTTTAAATATACATTTACGGCATTTAGCTGACGCTCTTATCCAGAGCGACATACAACAGTGCTTAAGTCGTCTACATCTGTTTCTT
>JBBJLS010021005.1:0-15145 GCA_037577275.1 Bryconaethiops microstoma
TGTGTGTGTGTGTGTGTATGTGTGTTGGTGTGTGTGTGTTGGTGTGTGTGTTGGTGTGTGTGTGTGTGTGTGTGTGTGTTGGTGTGTGTGTGTTGGTGTGTGTGTTGGTGTGTGTGTGTGTGTGTGTGTGTGTGTCTGCCTCTGGGTCATGTGCTGGAGAGGCAACATCTAGCAGTTAAAATACTTTCATTAAATTAAAGAAATACAGTAAATAAAAAGCCATTGATTTAAGCAATTAAATAAGTTAAAAGCAATTTCCTCTGGGATCAATAAAGTTTTCTGATTCTGATTCTTATATCGATATTATCCTAAAGATATGATGCTTTTCACTGTTTTACAGTTTATTTATGTTAATTTACATTTATGCATCTGACAGTGATGTAACCCACTACTCTACACCAAATGTGCAGATATTTATTAACGTGTTCTCTTTCCACTTGTCCTGGTCAGGCATTAACGGAAAGATGTACGGTAACCTGGACGGTCTGAGGATGCAGGAAGGAGATCGGACTGAGTGGTATCTAATAGGACTGGGGAATGAAGTAGATATGCACACAGTACACTTCCATGCTCAGAGCTTCATTTACAAGGTACGCATTAATTCATTCCATTACATTACACTACACCACACATTACACTAGATTACATTACATTACACTACATTACATTACATTACACTATATTACATTACATTACATTACACTATATTACATTATTGCATTACACAACACTACACTACATTACATTATATTACACTACACTACATTACATTACACCACATTACATTACATTAAATTAAGCTACATAGCATTACATTACACTACATTACATTACACTACATTACATTAAGCTACATAGCATTACATTACATTACATTACACTACACTACATTACATTACATTACACTACATTACACCACACTACATTACATTACACTACACTACATTACATTACATTACATTACATTACACTACACTACATTACATTACACTACACTACATTACACCACACTACATTACATTACATTACATTCATTTGCCAGATGCTTTTATTCAAAGTGAGTAACAATATGAAAACATATTGGACAGGACAGTGTGAGAACCAGAGGAGAGTTCTAAGTGGTAA
This sequence comes from Bryconaethiops microstoma, assembly GCA_037577275.1. Taxonomy (NCBI): domain Eukaryota; kingdom Metazoa; phylum Chordata; class Actinopteri; order Characiformes; family Alestidae; genus Bryconaethiops; species Bryconaethiops microstoma. Next base: position 1,126 of record JBBJLS010021005.1, read on the forward strand.
ATCTTTATGTAAGAGTAATGTAAGAAGGAGAGGAGCCGCTGTCTGAACAGATGATTCATATAGACGTGCATGTTCTCATGAAAACACCTCCTTCATCTTCAGCTGTCTCTCTCTCTCACTCGTTCTTTCAGACGAAGCGCTCCCACAGAGCTGACGTGTACGACTTGTTTCCTGGAACCTTTCAAACTGTGGAGATGGTTGCTGGAACCCCTGGAACATGGCTCCTCCACTGTCATGTGACTGATCACATCCATGCGGGCATGGAGACCACCTTCACCATCTCCAGAAATGGTTAGCAGCCAGTCTTTCAGAAAACCTGATTCAATAATGCCGGATATGAATCGAACGGGTTGAGAGAAGTGAATTTTTGTCGTATTACGTTTTAATTACTTTTTCTCTTTCCAATGCAGATAAAAAACCCGATAACAAGAATTCTAATAATAATGGTATAGTTAATTTGTCCATCACATTTCATCCATCCTCCTCTGTGGTTTTAGACATACTCATAAATCGTATGCAGCATATGAAATTCACCAGATTTATTCTCTACGTTGTAGGTTGCATGGATCTGCAATGCTTTTGGCACACACTGCTGTTTTTAATGGTGGCCTTCTGGTTCCTGTGACCAAACTGGATGCAGAGACGGACACGGAGGTCAGATTCTACTGCTGGAGGCAGAAATAGAAACACTATCGCTTTAAACAACGTGCACTAAACGTGAAGCTTTATACAGTGAGCCGCCTCTCTCCTGACAGAGTGTGGATGCAGAACTACAAGCCTCTGCATGATATGAGTGATCATTAGAAGTGCTGTAGATTTAAGAAATTATTTCAGTATTAATTGTGTTGTGAATGAATGTATAGAATATGTTACATACACTGAAATAATGTAAGAAAATTTAAGTGAATATAAACGTGAGAAATGTCAGCAACTAAAAAGCTTAAAAAGAACAAAACAACCTAATAGAGACACTCTCTTCAGATATTTATGAGACTTAGAAATGAATTTTTTATGCTTTTTTTGAGCCTATGCACAAATTGCACATTTCGTTGATGATTGTTTTTTTTCTATTATATGATGTACTACGTGAAAGAACTACATCTAAAAACTCGTACTCTATTAGTATTAATGCTGTCGTTGCTCATGTATTGAATATCGCTATTCCTGAGTGTCCTGAGAGTTCTTTCTATACCGGGGTGTGGTAGCACAAAATGTATGAAATCTCCTTGTGTATATTTAAGATTTAAGTTTATTTATATAGACATACACACAAGAGCATTCGATGTACTTTATAGAAATAGAATATAAAATAAAGTAGAATAAAATAATGAAAAAAATAAAAGAAAGGTGGAGGAGAATAGTGCAGTTTTAGCAGCTTTTTAAAGCTCCAGTTGGTGTAGATCTGATTTTCATGGGCAGTTGGTTGGACTGCATGTGGATAAACACCATTTCACCAGGTTTAGTTTCTTTCACCAGGTTTAGTTTCTGATCTTCTCACAACTAACTGAGCAGCTCCTGCAGATCTAAGAGACCCACCAGGATCATAAACATCAAACATATCAGAGATGGATTTAGGGGCCAAACCTATGTCATTTTGTTTCGCTGTATGAAGCGCTCAGTCTGTTAAGAACAAACAAAGCTTACCAAATGTGCTGTAAAATATAATCTCAAACAAAACATGACTAGACATCTGTCTTCACTCATAAGTGGTGTGGTTGCAACCGTGTCCTCCTGTTTCAGTGGAGATGTTCTGGTTCAAATTATGGCCAAAGAACCCAAGCTTCAGGTCTTGGAACTCTGAAAAACCTTGATCTTATCTGTTGCATCGTCTGGTGATGCAGACCAGATATTTCTTCTTCCAGTCTTCCACCATATTTAAAAAAAATCTGGTGATATAAACCAAGTGAAATTTGTTACCAGGCAGTTTGATTCTAGTCAGTCTAGCGTGTCTAATGAAGTGATGCTGATGTGGAGTATTCCAGCCAGAGGTCAGTAGTTGCTCAAAAGAAGAGGAAGACCTGCGTCAAGACTCTTTTCAGTCTTGGCCCCCCAGTGGTGGAACGAACTCCCTCTGGCGATCAGATCTGTGGAGTCCTTCGCTTTCAAGACTCACCTCTTCAAAGAGTACCTTGGTGACTGACTAGGCCTCTTGTTATTGCTTACTAATGTCTTTTTCCCTATATTAAAAAAAAACCAAAAAAAACCTTCGTGCGCTTACACTCAACTCCATGTTTTCCTTACTTGTGTCTGAACCTCTGACTTTTCTTTTGACAGGGTTTGTTAAGGTGTGTTACTTAACTGGCAGTAACTTGGTTAAAAGCAGGTGTTGATCTGAGTTTAGCTCTACAGGTATGAAGAACAGATGTGGAGTACTGAAGCACTGACGTACATCGCTCTGGATAAGAGCGTCAGCTATACGTAAACGTAATGTAACGTAAATGTAGTTGCAGCAAAACACCTGCCTTGAACCTATTATTTCCAACATCAGCTTTAACCTGGATGTGCAGGTTTAGGATTTCAGTCTTGGAACAGAATGGTCATGATGGCACTTAGCAGCCTCAGTCAATATGTATTATTACTATTAAGGTAGTAGGTTAAAATCCTAGGACTGCTAGGGGCACCACTGAGGTACTCTTGAGTAAGGTACCGTGCCCACACGCTGCTCCCCGGGCGCTGTGTTCCTGACTGCCCGCTGCTTCACTTGGTGAATGGGTGAAATGGGTTAAATGCAGAGGAAGATTTTCGTGCTGTTCACACTGTGTCACTTCACTTCACTACCAGATCAGTAAAGCTTAAACTGGGGGCAGAAAATTCAGCTGAAGGGGAAAATCCTGGCATGGCTTCATTTCTTCTAGGCATGAGCATCATCCAGCTACCACAGAAGAGACCACACACTGTTGATGCAGGCCAGTGGTGAGGCAAAGATATCATATGACATATTTAAACATCTGCACAGTTTGTTGGCTGCCTGTTATCTATGGGAAACAGAACTTGGACAAGATTCAAGATTATTTATTTGTCACATGCATTGTTATACAAATATAACAGTGAAATGTGTCCTGAGCCGCTCCTTTTATGACTGTGCAACATTATAAAAATAAGTACAATTTTAAATTAAACACAAATAAAAATAAATATAAGTACAAGTAAAATAGAAATAAGTATAAAAGTAAGTACAATTTTAAAAATTTCTAAAACGCAAATCCCAAAAAAGCAAAACGGCTTAAACAAGGAGCAACACAAGTTAGAGGTAAAATATGAAAGCTTAATTAGTGTTTTAAGTTGTAAGTTATAAGTGAAGCAAGAGTGAAAGATTTGCATGTTACACAGTGTGCAAGTGGGGTGTTAAAGTGCATTGTGCTATATTAGCACACCAATGTAAACAGTGATAAACAAGTAAATGCTGGTAAATAAACATCAGTCCCACTCCTGCTGTCACCATGGCTGCGTTTGGTTCTGCAGGCAGCATTCGCATATCTTTGGTCTTTGGAATTTTTGAGGGATACACGAATAAGATGCTTATAGTTCTAAATGTTTAAACATGTCTGTGAAGATCTGGAGGACTGGACAGCGCTTGATTGTGGAACTGAAGGTAAAGTCTGTGGTATTTCTGAGGTCTATTGTTTTGTGAATGTACTGTTTAGCTAGTTTTCCAGGCTGAGCTTTGCTACACATCAGTCTTCTGTTTTTTTATAGTTTGAGACAGAAGAGCAGTGTTTGCCAGGAATTACTCATCAAGCTCATGCTCATTCCTCCTTTTGTTCTAATCTCTAAGGACTACTTTGATTTCTTGTTTGTCTCTCATTCATGTAACACAAGGCACTCTTTGTCAGTTAGTAAACAAAATGCATAACAATTTCACATTTAACTTTAATTTTATGCTCCAGTAGAAGTGAATGTGGAGAGACTAGATGCTTTACTGCTAACGTTATCTAAAGTAGTGTGAACGTCTTTCTCTGCATTTAACCCATTTAACCCATTCACCAAGCGAAGCAGAGGGCTGCCACCAACAGGGGGCGCCGGGGAGCAGAGTGTGGGGACGGTACCTTGCTCAAGGGAACCTCAGTGGTGCCTCTAGCAGTATTGGAATTCAAACCCACAACCTTCTGTTTGCAGGGACAACTTCCAAAACACTAGGCCACCAGCTGTCCCAAATATTTTAGGACTCAGCTGGACAAATACTGAAACATAATTTTCCACAAATTTATTTATATCAGTGGCTGGCAGTCAAGATTTGTTGAGTTTCATGTGGATTCTTAGGGGAGAGAAAAAAGAAAAACAATCAAAAGAAAAATTACACCTTAAAAACAAAAATATAGATTACAGTTAAATCAGCATGTCGTAGTAATATATATTAGTATATATATATTAGTATATATAAAAAATATACCAATATGCAAATTTCCAGATCAAAAGCATTTAAACCTCCTTGTCTATGTTGAGTACGTAGGGTATTTTTTAATTTACATTTTTATTAAATGAATTAACGTGCAAAATTATTAATTTTGGTACATCTAGAGCCATGGCTTTATATATCACCCTCGACATGCCCTCAGGTTTTGAGAACTGTATCCTTCCATTTAAAAAGAAACCCCTCTTTAACTCTAAATGCTAAAAAGTTTATGGCATTTAAAAATAACCCCCATTGAACCCTTTCACCCTTAGGTAAGGTATCGTCCCCACACACTGCTCCCCGAGCGCCCCCTGTTGGTGGCATCCCGCTACTTCACTTGGTGAATGGGTTAAACGAGTTAAACGCAGAGAAAGAATTTCGCACTGTACGTTGTGGCGTGGCGTGTTCACGTCTGACTATAAGGGGCCACTTTACTGTAATTTAATTTACTTTACAGTGCTCGTTCTGAGGCTCTCTCTCCCATATACGCTTCCGCAATCACACTAATGATAATGATAAAATCTTAAGAAGAACAATGTGATTGTGTCAGTAATAGTTATGGGGGGTTTCCATAAGTAAAAGCATGAACTTACAGTTAGGGAGAATTCAATACCACCACTTTAAAAACGAGTGTACCAGAGGTTTCTCTTTAAAACTATTTTAAGAGAACACATACTCTGTAATAGCGCGAGATATAGTCATTTTTAATATCCGATCAGAAGAAATGGAGAAGAGCCCCTCTCAACTTCTCAACAGATCTCACCTCCTCAGGGATTGACATAAAGAGGTACGCAAGAACAAATTTGCGTATGTGGTACGCAAATGTGCGGCACTTTTCAGTATCATAGCGCAAATGCGTAAGTAATTTGAGTAACTTTATACTGCCCCGCCCGCCCCGAGACACACACACACACAATTTGTAATTTTGGTTCGTACCTATGGATTCATACAGGTACTCACTAAAAATATATATGTCAGCCCCTGCAAATATGCCAGTATCTGAGGGAAATATTCACGTAAGTGTTGAAAATCTGCCGGTATCTGAGGGAAATATGCAGTTAAATGTAGTAAATATGCAGTATCTGAGGGAAATATGCCGTTAAAAGTAGTAAATACACCAGTATCTGAGGGAAATATGCAGTTAAATGTAGTAAATATGCAGTATCTGAGGGAAATATGCAGGAAAGTGTAGTAAATATGCAGTATCTGAGGGAAATATGCACGTAAGTGTAGTAAATATGCCAGTATCTGAGGGAAATATGCAGGTAAGTGTAGTAAATATGCAGTATTTGAGGGAAATATGCACGTAAGTGTAGTAAATATGCCAGTTTCTGAGTGAAATATGCAGGTAAGTGTTGTAAATATGCAGTATCTGAGGGAAATATGCACGTAAGTGTAGTAAATATGCCAGTTTCTGAGTGAAATATGCAGGTAAGTGTTGTAAATATCCCAGTTTCTGAGTGAAATATGCAGGTAAGTGTTGTAAATATGCCAGTATCTGAGGGAAATATGCAGGTAAGTGTAGTAAATATGCAATATCTTAGTGAAATACGCAGTTAAATGTAGTAAATATGCCAGTATCTGAGGGAAATACGCAGTTAAATGTAGTAAATATGTAGTATCTGAGGGAAATATGAGGTAAGTGTAGTAAATATGCCAGTACCTGAGTGAAATATGGAGGTAAGTGTAGTAAATATGGCCTAGTGGTAGGATACTTGCCTCTAGACCAAGAGGTCGTGAGCACCACCACTGGGTTCCTGGGTTCCTGATCAAGACTGTCCCCTGTAGTTAGGGAATGGAAGTCGCTTTGGATAAAAGTGTCTGGTAAATGTAAATGTAAATATGCCAGTATCTGAGTGAAATATGGAGGTAAGTGTAGTAAATATGCCACTATCTGAGTGAAATATGCAAGTAGGTGTAGTAAATATGCAGTATTAGAGAAATATGGAGGTAAGTGTAGTAAATATGCAATATCTGAGGGAAATATGCAGGAAAGTGTAGTAAGTATACCAGATTTTTATTTAGATTTTGTTTAGACTCATTTTATTTTATATTGTTCTTGTATTATCTGTGTTTTGTGTCCCTCTGTGTCTTAGTGTGTTGTGGGAGTCATCACATAAGTAATTTCCTCCGGGATTAATTAAGGTTTTTGACTCTGATTCTGACTAAGTGAAATATGCAGGTAAGTGTAGTAAATATGCCAGATATTTATTTATATTTCATTTACACTTGCTGTCTTTTACATTGTTCTTGTGTCTCTGTGTCTCTCTGTGTGTTAGTGTGTTGTGGGAGTATGCAAGTAGGTGTAGTAAATATGCAATAAGCAATTTCCTTCAGGATCAACAATGTTTTCTGATTGTGATTCTCATTCTAACTAGTTAAATATGCAGTTGAGTGTAATAAATATGCCAGATTTTTATTTAGATTTTGTTTAGACTCATATACTTTTATATTGTTCTTGTTTCTTTGTGTCTTTTATCTGTCTATGTCTTACTTTGTTGAGGGAGTCATTAAATAAGCAAATTCCTTCAGGATCAAAAAGGTTTTCTGATTGTGATTCTGATTAAAACTTAGTGAAATATGCAGTTTAGTGTAGTAAATATGCAATAACTGATTGAAACATGCAGGTGTGGTAAATGTGTCGGATTTTTATTTCGATTTTATTTAGACTTATTTAATTAATATTAAATTATTCTTGTGTCTTCGTGTCTTGTGTCTCTCTCTGATTGTAACTAAGTGAAATGTGCAGATAAGTGTAGTAAATATGAAGTATCTGAGTGAAATATGCAGGTAAGTGTAGTAAATATGAAGTATCTGAGTGAAATATGCAGGTAAGTGTAGCAAATATGCCAGATTTTTATTTAGATTTCATTTAGACTTTTTTGTCTTTTATATTGTTCTTGTGTCTCTGTGTCTTTTTTCTCTCTCTGTGTCTTAGTATGTTGTAGGAGCAATTTCCTCCAGAATGAATGAAGATTTCTGACTCTGACTGTAACTGAGTGAAATGTGCAGGTAAGTGTAGGAAATATTCCAATATCTGAGGGAAATATGCAGGTAAGTATAGTAAATATGCAGTAACTGAGTGAAACATGCAGGTGTGGTAAATATGCCAGCTTTCTTTTTCGATTTTGTTTAGACTTATTTAATTAATATTTAATTGTACCTGTGTCTTTGTGTCTTGTGTCTTTCTCTGTGTGTTACTGTGTTGTGAGAGTCATTACATAAGCAATTTCCTTCAGGTACAACAAAGTTTTCTAATTGTGATTCTGATTCTAACTGAGTGAAATATGCAGGTGTGGTAAATATGCCAGCTTTCTTTTTCAATTTTGTTTAGACTTATTTAATTAATATTAAATTATTCTTGTGTCTTTGTGTCTTGTGTCTCTCTCTCTTTGTCTTAGTGTATTGTGGGAGTGATCAAATAAGCAATTTCCTCCAGGATCAATGAAGTTTTCTGACTCTGATTGTAACTGAGTGAAATATGCAGGTAAGTGTAGTAAATATGCCAGATTTTTATTTAGATTTCATTTAGACCTGTTGTCTTTTATATTGTTCTTGTGTCTATGTGTCTTTTTTCTCTCTCTCTGTGTTAGTATGTTGTAGGAACAATTTCCTCCAAGGTCAATAAAGTTTTCTGACTCTGATTCTAACTAAGTGAAATATGCAGGTAAGTGTAATAAATATGCCAGATTTTTATTTAGATTTTGTTTAGACGTATTTTATTTTATATGGTTCTTGTTTCTCTGTGTCTTTTGTCTGTCTATGTCTTACTGTGTTGAGGGAGTCATATGCAATTTCCTCCAGGATCAACAAAGTTTTCTGATTGTGATTCTGATTCTAACTAAGTTAAATATACAAGTAAAGGTAGTAATTATGCAATAAATGAGTGAAATATGCAGGTGTGGTAAAAATGCAGATTTTTATTTCTATTTTATTTAGAATTAATATTAAATTGTTCTTGTGTCTCTGCATCTTGTGTCTCTCTCTTTGTCTTAATGTGTTGTGGGAATCATCACATAAGCAAATTCCTCCAGGATCAATGAAGTTTTCTGACTCATATTCTAACTAAGTGAAATATGCAGGTAAGTGTAGTAAATATGCCAGATTTTTATTTAGATTTCATTTAGACTTTTTGTCATTTATATTGTTCTTGTGTCTCTGTGTCTTTTTTCTCTCTCTGTGTCTTAATATGTTGTAGGAGCAATTTCCTCCAGGATCAATGAAGTTTTCTGACTGATTGTAACTGAGTGAAATGTGCAGGTAAGTGTAGTAAATATGCAGTAACTGAATGAAACATGCAGGTGTGGTACATGTGTCAGATTTCATTTTGATTTTATTCAGGCTTATTTAATTAATATTAAATTGTACCTGTGTCTTTGTGTCTTGTGTCTCTCTCTGTGTCTTACTGTGTTGTGAGAGTCATTACATAAGCAATTTCCTCCAGGTACAACAAAGTTTTCTGATTGTGATTCTGATTCTAACTGAGTGAAATATGCAGGTAAGTGTAGTAAATGTTCAATAACTGAATGAAATATGCAGGTGTGGTAAATATGCCAGCTTTCTTTTTCAATTTTGTTTAGACTTATTTAATTCATATTAAATTATTCTTGTGTCTCTACGTCTTGTGTCTCTTTGTGTCTGGTGTCTCTCTCTCTGTGTCTTAGTGTATTGTGGGAGTGATCAAATAAGCAATTTCCTCCAGGATCAATGAAGTTTTCTGACTCTGATTCTAACTAAGTTAAATATGCAGGTAAAGGTAGTAATTATGCAATAAATGAGTGAAATATGCAGGTGTGGTAAATATGCCAGATTTTTATTTCTATTTTATTTAGAATTAATATTAAATTGTTCTTGTGTCTCTGCATCTTGTGTCTCTCTCTTTGTCTTAATGTTTTGTGGGAGTCATCACATAAGCAATTTCCTCCACGAACAATGATTCTTACTCAGTGAAATTCTTACTCAGTGAAATATACAATTAAGTGTAGTAAATATTCCAGTATCAGAGTGAAATATGCAGGTAAGTGTAGTAAATATGCAGAAACTGAGTGAATATGCAGGTGTTGTAAATATGCCAGATTTTTATTTCAATTTTGTTTAGACTGATTTGATTAATATTAAATTGTTCTTGTGTCTCTACGTCTTGTGTCTCTCTGTGTCTTAGTGTGTTGTGGGAATCATCACATAAGCAAATTCCTCCAGGATCAATGAAGTTTTAAGACTCTGATTCTAACTAAGTGAAATATGCAGGTAAGTGTAGGAAATATTCCAGTATCTGAGGGAAATATGCAGGTATGTGTAGTAAATATACCAGTATCTGAGTGAAATATGAGTGAAAGATTTTTATTTAGATTTCATGTATACCCATTGTCTTTTATATTGTTTTTGTCTATCTGTGTCTTTTGTCTTTGTCTCTGTGGCAGTCATCACATTAACAATTTCCTCAGGATCAACAAAGTTTTCTGAATGTGATTCTGATTCTAACTAAGTGAAATATGCAGATAAGTGTAGTAAATTTGCAATAAATGAGTGAAATATGCAGTTAAGTGTAGTAAATATGCAGTATCTGAGTTAAATATGCAGATAAGTGTAGTAAATACGCAGTATCTGACTGAAATATGCAGGTAAGTGTAGTAATTATGCAGTATCTAACTGAAATATGCAGGTAAGTGTAGTAAATACGCAGTATCTGACTGAAATATGCAGGTAAGTGTAGTAAATATGCCAGTGTCTGAGTGAAATATACACGTAAGTGTAGTATATATGCCAGTATCTGAGTGAAAGATGCAGGTAAGTGTAGTAAATATGCAGTATCTGAGTGAAATATGCAGGTAAGTGTAGTAAATATGCAGTATCTGAGTGAAATATGCAGGTAAATGTAGTAAATATGCAGTATCTGAGTGAAATATGCAGGTAAGTGTAGTAAATATGCAGTATCTGAAGGAAATATGTGTTATGTCAGATCTGTCTCAGTCACGCCCCCAACGGAGCCCGTCGCCCGAGTACTAGGTGGTCCACAGCCCTGGGCACGTTGGTGTGATGTCATAGGTTGTTGTGTGTGTGGTCGTTTGGTGCCTAGGCAACCCAGGTGAGAGTAGTGGGGCTTCGTTAGCTCCTTATCTGGGTTGCTAGGTATGTAACGACATGTCCACCAGTCTTGTGTTTATTTTGAGTGCTGCTTGTTATTGAGTTGATTGTCTGTGTTGTGTGATTGGCTGTTTAAAAGGCCAGCTGATCCACAGAATCTTTACGTGGTCACCCCAACTCCAACACTGGATTATGTATATTGAGAGAAAACGTTATCACTCTTAACTGCATGCTTGTGTTCACTAGAAGGGGAAGAAGTCTGAGGCACAAGAAGGACTTTCCTGTTGGTAACCAGCACACTCTCTAAGTGGCAGTGAAGAGAGTTCTATGCCTTCCAAGAAACGCACAGCTGGATCTTTTCTTAACACCCACTGCTTGGAACTTGACTTGTGCCTCTCCTGTTTGTCTCTTTCCCCTGTGTGTCTATAGGTGTGAGTGTGGGAGCGTCTTCATGTTCTGAGAGCTCCACAGAGCGTGGAGTAGATGTACTGGCCCCTGTACGACAGAGGGCTCGCTAAAGCTTCAAGAGAGAGTCGACTCTGCAGCAGAGTCCCTCTTCCAGTGTGTAGTTTAAGTTTCGTTCGGAGTGAAGGTCCTCCAGAACTTTGTTTGGTATTTGTATCCTGAATGTGCCCGCCAGAGTGAAGGTCCTCAGGTATCAGTTCTGTATCTATCTTGTGTGAAGCTCTGCTGTGTTTGTGAAGCCGGCACAGCACCTTGAACGTTGTTATTTAAAACATATATTTACTTCTAACGCTGTCTCCTGCTAGTATGTCCACCCCTCACCCGACATGACTAGGTAAGTCGGAAAGATGCCAGTAACTTAGTGAAATATGCAGATAAGTGTGGTGAATATGCCAGATTTATATTAAGAATTTATTTACTTTATTTTACTTTATTTTATATTGTTCTTGTGTTTCTGTGTCTTTTGTCACTCTCTGTGTATTAATGTTTTGTGGCAGTCATCGCATAAGCAATTTCCTTCAGGATCAATAAAATGTTCTGATTCTGATTCTGTTTCGAATTAAGTGAAATATGCAGTTAAGTGTAGTAAATATGCAATAACTGAATGAAATATGCGGGTAAATGTGGCAAATATGAAATGACTGAGTGAAATATGCAGGTAAATGTATTAAATATTGCACATTTCCATTTCGATTTTATTTAGACTCATTTTATTTTATATTGTTCTTGTGTATCCGTGTATTTTGTCTCTTTATATCTTAGCGTTTTGTGGGAGTCATCACATAAGCAATTTCCTCCAGGATCAACAAGGTTTTTTTATTCGGATTCTAACTAAGTGAAATATGCAATAAATATTTAGTGTAGGAAATATTTCAGATTTTCATTTAGATTTCATTTAGACCTATTTATTTAATTTAAAATTGTTTTTGTCTCTCTCTGTGTCTTAGTGTGTTGTGGCAGTCATCACATAAGTAATTTACTCCAGGATCAATGAGGTTTTCTGATTCTGATTCTGATTCTAAATATGTGAAATATACAAGTAAGTGTAGTAAATATGCCACATTTTTATTTAGATTTTATTTAGACTTATTTAATTATTATTAAATTGTTCTTGCGTCTCTGTGATTTGTGTCTCTCTGTGTCTTGGTGTGTTGTGGCTGTCATCACATGAGAAATTTCCTCTGGGATCAATGAAGTATTCTGATTCGTATTCTAACTAAGTGAAATATTCAGGTGTTTGTGGTAAATATACAGTATATGAGTAAAATATGCAGGAAAATGTAGTAAATATGCAGTATCTGAGTGAAATATGCAAGTGTAGTAAATATGCAGTATCTGAGTGAAATGTGCAAGTGTAGTAAATATGCAGTACTTTAGTGAAATATGCAGGTAAGCATAGTAAATATGCAGTAACTGAGTGAAATGTGCAGGTAAGTAGTAAATATGCAGTATATGAGTGAAATGTGCAGGTAAGTGTAGTAAATATGCAGTATATGAGTGAAATGTGCAGGTAAGTGTAGTAAATTTGCAGTATCTGAGTGAAATGTGCAGGTAAGTGTAGTAAATTTGCAATATATGAGTGAAATGTGCAGGTAAATGTAGTAAATATGCAGTATCTGAAAGAAATATGCAGGTAAGTGTAGTAAATATACATAAGCAATTTCCTCCGGTATCAATACAATTTTCTGATTCTGATTCTAACTAAGTGAAATATATAGGTAAGTAGGGAAGATGCCAGTAACTTAGTGAAATATGCAGGTAAGTGTAGTAAATATGCAGTATCTGAGGGAAATATGCAGGTAAATGTGGTAAATATTCCATTACATGAGTGAAATAGCAGTTAAGTGTAGTAAATATTCCAGTATCTGAGTGTAATATGTAGGTAAATGTGTTGAACATACAGTAACTGAGTGAAGTACGCAGGCAAGTAAGTATGCCAGTATCTGAGGGAAATATGCAGGTAAGTGTAGTAAATATGCAGTATCTGAGTGAAATATGCAGGTAAGTGTAGTAAATATGCAGTATCTGAGAAATCCAGGAAATTTAACCCTCCTTGGGCTTTACAACTAGATAATACCTCTTTTTTGAGTTTGTGTGGTTTATTGTTCCAGATAAAATCTCCTTTATAGTTTTGTCAGTGATAAATAGTGGGATGGAGGGGTATACAAAATGAGATAAACCATCTGTTTGGACAAGAGAGCTCTGCCCAGCATACTCAAATCTCTTTGCAGCCAAAAATTAAGAATACACTTAGCTTTAAGGATTTTCCCTGAAAAGGGAAATATGCAGGTAAGTGTAGTAAATGTGCAGTATCTTAGTGAAATATGCAGATAAGTGTAGTAAATATGCAGTATCTGAGTGAAATATGCAGGTAAGTGTAAATATTCCAGTATCTGAATGAAATATGCAGGTAAGTGTAAATATTCCAGTATCTGAGGGAAATATGCAGATAAGTGTAGTAAATATGCAGTATCTGAGTGAAATATGCAGGTAAGTGTAAATATGCAGGGTCTGAGGGAAATATGCAGGTAAGTGTAAATATGCAGTGTCTGAGGGAAATATGCAGGTAACTACATTTTATGTTCTCAAACTTCCAGTTTATTCCTGTTAATTCCCATAAATTCTCATGGAAAGAATTTTGTACGGTGGCCCTGAGAGTCAATACACGACATTTCAGGAAACACAGACAAGGCTGCCCGATATCCACATTTCTATTTTTGGTGGTTACTAAACTGCTATCTTTATTGTTCATGACCTCGAACTAAAGGGCATAACTATCTTTGAGAGGGAAATTAAGATTGTTCAGCTGGCAGATGATACAACTTTGTTTTTGCATGATAAGTCTCAATTGTTGTATGCTTTGTCTCTTGTTGAGCAATTCTCAGAGGCGTCTTGTCTAAGATTAAATATTTCTAAATGTGAACTATTGGCTATACATAAGTGTCATGAAAACTTTATACACAATATCCCAATAAAAAATACAGTTAAGTATCTTGGTATTCAGATAACCAAAAGCATAGGGGATAGGCTAACTTTAAACTGGATTGGAAGATGTCTAACACAATTAAATTCTATTTG
>JBBJLS010021063.1:0-15140 GCA_037577275.1 Bryconaethiops microstoma
CAGCTCACAGTAAGTCATACTGTGTCCTAAACCACGTCCACTAGTCTGATCACCTTAATGAAGAAGTTCAGTTCATTCTTAGAGATCTGGAGGAGGAACGTCTGTGAAGCTCTGATTTGACACTGAACTGGTCCTTTTTGCAGGTCATGTGGGTCTAATGGTTTTTATACCACCTAAATTCACCTCAGCCTGTCCTTCATTTGCCCTCTTTCCTCTTTTTCTTTTCTCTTCCTCTGGAAATAAACACGTCCGCCGTCTTTGACACTAATTAAGATTTCTTTGTTGTGTTGTACATTTCTTCTCAGGTGCTTTTGTGTGTAATATATTCGTGTTTGTTTTCTAAGGTAAATCCTGCCTACACTCTCGTTTACCCATCACTCACCCGCCCCATTACAGGGCTCATTAGCATATTCATGAGGCGGGTTTGAAGTGGGGTGGGGGGGGGTTGGCGGCCCCCGCAGAGGTTTTATGGATCTGGGTCGAGTTGGAGCACATTAAAGGGGAACCTTAACTCGAGCTGCTGCATCTGGAACCGAACCGGCAGCCCGAACATCTGCTTTCATGTAAATGTGTGAATAAACACCCGGGTGATTGTGGGAGGTGCGGCCTAGTATGTAGGATACTTGTCTCTGGACCAAGAGGTCATGGGTTCGAATCCTACCTTCAGTACCACCACTGGGTTCCTGAGCGAGACCCTTAACCCTGAGTGTCTCCAGGGAGACTGTGAGACCGCCCCCTGTAGGTGGGGGATGGAAGTCGCTTTGGATAAAAAGCGTCTGATAAAAGCCGTAAATGTAAATGATTGTGGACAAAATGAAACATGATACGTGTCCAGCGAGTGCTGGGACAGAAGGACAAAGTAAAACTGAAAGATGTCGGGAGAAAGCGGAGGCAGAAAATATGAAATTTTGTTAATGAGAGAAAAATTGAGGATGGACAAAATGAAACTGTAGAATTGTGGGGATGAACATTTTTGTTAATGGGGAGAAAAAGTGAACGGACAAAAATAAATAGAACATTTACTTTTCAGTGTAATTTGGAGACGGACAAAACAATGTAGATTTTTGCTGCTGTGGGTGATTAGGAGATGAACAAAATAAAACGTTAATTTTTCTTTACAATGAGAAGTTAGGAACGGTCACACCTAAACGTGGGGAGACG
Source organism: Bryconaethiops microstoma (assembly GCA_037577275.1). Classification (NCBI taxonomy): domain Eukaryota; kingdom Metazoa; phylum Chordata; class Actinopteri; order Characiformes; family Alestidae; genus Bryconaethiops; species Bryconaethiops microstoma. The sequence continues at coordinate 1,162 of JBBJLS010021063.1, forward strand.
TTGGGGCTGGACGAATGAAATTTAAACATTTCTGTCCATGGGGGAGAACTTTGTGACGGACAAAATTTAATTTTCATTTTTGTTAACACTACGCAACACAATGTACTTAAAATGTGCTGAACCCGACCTTAATTTACCCTGAAAATACACCAAAACCCTTAGTTCGAATTAAGCGGACGTTAATTTGTGAAACCGATCCCTTAATTTTACCTTCAAATTAGATTTAAGGCCTGAGTGTGAAACCACTTGATCTTACATTTAAGGTGTTAATTCAGGAGGTTCTGTTATTTAAGGGGGAAATTGGAAAAACTAAGAGGAAAATTCAGTATTTTCCACTTTAATCACCTTAATCTGCACTTTTTCCATGAATGTTCCTTCATGTCCTTTCCTGTCTGGGACATTAAGGTCAAAATTAAGGTGATTTTAAGGGGTCAAATGAAGGGGTTTGGTTTCGTAGTAACTGGGAGAAATTGGGACGAACAACATGAAGTCTGAATTGTAGTGGTTGTTTCTACAGGGGTGGAACAAAATCAGAATTTTTGTTGACGGGGGAGTTGGATGAAAACTGTTGACGAAGTGACGCGGCTTTGGGAGTCTGAGGTGTGGGTCCGGGTTTGAGACCCGGGGGTGTTCTCCAGAGCGCCGTAACCGATGCGCTGTGTTCTCCTGTAGATCGTGATGAGTGCCAGGATTACGGGACGTGCAGTCAGACGTGCCTGAACACCGTGGGCTCCTTCAGATGCAGCTGCGCAGACGGCTTCGTCCTCCAGCCCGACAGAAGGTCCTGCAAAGCCAGAACCGGTGAGAACATTTATCATCCGGCCCGTCCTCAGCAGAAACGCAGCTGATCCTCCTGAAACCTGCCGACGCAGCGCTCGCGGAGCCGCAACCCGACGCGCCTCATTTATCTCCAAACAGCTCCTCGCTTAGAACACGCTCTTCTGTAATCAGCTGCTCAAACCACAGATCTGTTCACTGCATTAAACACACTCGCGCTTTACATTCAACCCTGGAAACTCTCGGTTCAGTCCCTCGGAGTCGCAACCGCAGAATTTATAGTTTCACCAGTGTTCGATAACATTTACTGTATAATTAACGGTAGTTATGGAATACATAACCTTGATTACACTATAAAGTAAGTGTTTCTAATAAAGTGACCAGTGAGTGGAAGTATAAGGTGGGTGTTGCTGAAAGACCCTTACATGGAGAGAACTGATGAAAACAGAACCTCAGAAAGGTTTTGAATGTCCTCCTTCCTCACTGTTTTATTTTTATTGGTCTTTATGAGTTCCTTCTGTTTTCTGAGCTCAAAATCTGAGCCTGTGAATCCCACTTTAACTAAAACGAGGTTAAAAATATTTATACTGGCCGGACCTCAGGATTCCAGTCCTGATCCCAGTTTAAACAGCCAAGAAACCACATTCAAGAGATTGTGGGGCTGCTGAGATGTGGAGATGTGGAGGTGTGGAGAATCTGAGATGTTGTTATGTGGAGATGTGGAGATGTGAAGGTGCAGAGATGAAGAGATGTGAAGGTGTGGAGATGTAAAGGTGTGGAGATGTAGAGGTGTGGAGATTTAGAGATGTAGAGGTGTGGAGATGTAGAGATGTTGAGGTGTGGAGATGTAGAGATGTGAAGGTGCAGAGATGAAGAGAAGTGGAGGTGTGGAGATGTGGACATGTGGAGGTGTAGAGGTGTGGAGATGTAGAGGTGTGGAGGTGTGGAGGTGTGAAGGTGCAGAGATGAAGAGATGTAGAGGTGTAGAGATGTGGAGGTGTGGAGATGTGGACGTGTGGAGGTTTGGAGGTGTGGAGATGTGGAGGTGTAGAGATGTAAAGGTGAAGAGATGTGGAGGTGTAGAGATGTGGAGATGTAGAGGTGTAGAAATGTGAAGGTGTAGAGATGTGGAGGTGTGGAGATGTGTGGAGATGTAGAGATGCAGAGGTGTGAAGATGTAGAGGTGTGGAGATGTAGAGATGTAGAGGTGTGGAGGTGTGGAGATGTGGAGATGTAGAGGTGTGGAGATGTAGAGATGTGGAGATGTAGAGGTGTGGAGATGTAGAGATGTGGAGATGTAGAGGTGTGGAGATGTGGTGATGTAGAGGTGTGGAGATTTAGAGGTGTAGAGGTGTGGAGATTTAAAGGTGTAGAGGTGTGGAGATGTGAAGGTGTAGAGATGTAAAGGTGTGGAGATGTAGAGATGTGGAGGTGTGGAGGTGTGGAGATGTAGAGGTGTGGAGATGTGGTGATGTGGAGATGTGGTGATGTAGAGGTGTGGAGATGTGGAGGTGTGGAGATGTAAAGGTGTGGAGATGTAGAGATGTGGAGGTGTGGTGATGTAGAGGTGTGGAGATGTAGAGGTGTGGAGGTGTAGAGATGTAGAGGTGTGGAGATGTGAAATTGTGGAGATGTAGAGATGTGAAAGTGTAGACATGTAGAGATGTAAAAGTGTGGAGATGTGGAGATGTGGAGGTGTGGAGATGTAAAGGTGTGGAGATGTGGAGGTGTGGAGATGTGGAGGTGTGGAGATGTAGAGATGTGGAGATGTAGAGGTGTGGAGGTGTGGAGATGTAGAGATGTAGAGGTGTGGAGATGTAGAGGTGTGGAGATGTAGAGGTGTGGAGATGTAAAGGTGTGGAGGTGTGGAGATGTAGAGGTGTGGAGATGTAAAGGTGTGGAGATGTAGAGGTGTGGAGATGTAAAGGTGTGGAGATGTAGAGATGTAGAGGTGTGGAGATGTAAAGGTGTGGAGATGTAGAGATGTAGAGGTGTCGAGATGTTGGCATGTGGTCAGGTTGTCCTGACTCACGTGCCTGTCTGGTCCAGCCGAATGAGTCTGAAGCCCAGAGATGGTCATTAATCTTGTGGATGATCTTCTCTGGTCTGATTGGTGCCGCTGGTTCCTTCTGGTGCTCAGCATCATCAGAATTCAGGCGGCGTCCGAGTCTGGAGAGAGATAAACACGGCCGGACTTAATGAAGAGTCAATCAGGGCCTCGTTCACGCCGGTCCTGCTATCAGAGCTGAAATTAATATCTAATAACATCTCAAGCTGCACCTCCATCAAAACAACTGCAGGGACCGAAGCTCCAGACGCCTCCTCTGGTCTCTAAAACGGGTTCAAGAAATCCGTACCGATCACAAGGTGGGTGTTTCCAATAAAGTGACCAATCAGTGGAAGCACAAGGTGTTTCTAATAAAGTGGCCTGTGAGTGGGAGGACAGGGTGTTTCTGATAAAGTGGCCGGGGAGTGGAAGGACAGGGTGTTTCTGATAAAGTGGCCGGTGAGTGGAAGGACAGGGTGTTTCTGATAAAGTGGCCGGTGAGTGGAAGGACAGGGTGTTTCTGATAAAGTGGCCGGGGAGTGGAAGGACAGGGTGTTTCTGATAAAGTGGCCGGGGAGTGGAAGGACAGGGTGTTTCTGATAAAGTGGCCGGTGAGTGGGAGGACAGGGTGTTTCTGATAAAGTGGCCGGTGAGAGGGAGGACAGGGTGTTTCTGATAAAGTGGCCGGGGAGTGGAAGCTCTACAGGGCTGATGCTGGTCTGACAGTATCCATCATAGTTTGATCCATCATTTGATCCAAACCCATGTTCGCCTGAACCGCCGTTATTGATCCGAGTATTGATTGAACTCCTGCAGGCCTACAGTCGTACAGATTGCTTCCCCGTGCCATAAATCACCCGTGCACCGCCTGCTCCACATCTTCTGCCCTGCAGGACTGAACTCCAGCTGTGATCTCTCCGGTGGAGACGTCCAGAAGGTCGAGCAGATCAGGTACAGATGATTATGCTGTAAATTCCGACACCAAACTACTTGTTTTTCTGAAATGTGTCCAGAACTCCAGATAAATAAACTATTAATCCGTCAGACCTGGTCTGACTGGCCACTTTATTAGAAACATGTTTTTCCACTCACTGGCCACTTTATTAGAAACAACATGTTCTTCCACTCACTGGCCACTTTATTAGAAACACCTTGTTTTTCCATTCACTGGCCACTTTATTAGAAACACCTTGTTGACGACATCATTTAAACATTTTATGATACTGTCTGTTATTCTGACGCTAAAGGACACAATTTAAAAAGCCATCTGTAATACTCTAAAATAATCTTTAATGTTCTCTAATGCTCTGTAACTCTCTAAGACACTCAGAGTAATTTAATATAATAATCTATAGTGCTCTCTTATGCGCTGTAATGTTATGTAGTGCACTATAATGTTGTATAATGCTCTATAATGCACCACAATGTTCGTAAGATCCACAGTCATTCTGACAGGCTGTAATACATCTCAGGAAGTGTAGGGGGCGACATGGCTTCTACTTTTTCATTTGAAAAGTACTCTAATGTTCTATAATGCACCATAATACTTTAGAACCCTCTGTAACACTATAATGCTTTATAACACTCCATAATATATAATAATGCTCACTTATTCTCTATTACACTCTATAATATCTATAATTCTCTATAATATTCTGTACTGCTCTATAATGTTCTGTAATACTCTATTACTCTCTTCACCCTATGACCGCTGGGATAGCCTCCAACACCCCCCATTATGGATGAATGAACAAGTTAACAAAATGTAAAACACAGAAAAGTGTTATAATAATAATTACTGTTTTATACATTTTGTTATTTGGTTAACTTCATTTTTATCTTAAAACCTTAAGATTTTATATCCCCAAGTAACATACACATCATAAATACTTGATACAAGTCTAGTCCTAGTAACTCTAGTGTCATTTTAATATCACTGTTAACCTAATTTTAGCATATTTACAGTCACAACAGCTGGGATCAGGTTGGTTGTAGTAAAGTAGTATAACAGCTCTGATCATGTGGCTGTGTTTCCTTTATTTCATGGCATAAAGAAGTACATGCTGCTTATTTTCATTTCATTAATGAGTAAAACTCTGTAATGTTTGCTAGATATTCTCAGGGATGCTGCGCACATTCTGTAGTAATTGAGAGTGTTCTTCACTGTGTGTTGGTTGAATGGAGCACACTGGACATTAATACGGATCAGGCCAGAAGCCTGTCCTACATTTCATTAGGCTTGAACAAGGCACTCGGATACAATATGCTATGTGCTCTGCGTGCAGAAGCTTTGTGTGTGCGTGTGTGCGTTTGTGTGTGTGTGTGTGTGTGTGTGTGTGTGTGTGTGTGTGTGTTTAGAGCAGACGAAAACTCCAGGTTGTAACTCCCACAGGAGACACACATCCAAGAACGTTAGAAATCTGAATCATCAGGAGCTGTAAGTAACCAAGCCGTCGCTATTTGTTTAAGCTTTTTCTCGCAGGTGTGCATAACGCGGTGTGGCGCACCCTCACACACCTTCACTCACACACATACACACATACGGAATCCACATATTACATCCCGAGAGCCTTGTTCAAATGCAGTGCGTTGTACTTGAGTACTGTTTGCCTCATTTCTTTTTTTTCCCCTCTATTGTAAAGCAGCCTGTTTTCAGAATTGCCGATAGAGAAAATGAATGTGAAAACAACAGCCTGTGCAGCACCCTATAAGAACAAATGCATTGTGATATCAGGAGGACACAGATACTGCTCTTTCACCGAATGAATGGTTTTAAAACAGTCGTTTTCCCCTCTTGATATTTCCTCACACAAACCCGAGGAAAGAATTGATGGTGCAGAAATAGATCTGTTTGTCCTGACTTTCCCTGTTTCCTTTCTGATACTGAGCATTCAGCCAATCGTTCACACAGGTTTTGGGTGAATATAGTAACCGAGGGCTGCGTGATTCTTGATGAAATCACAGAACAATCTGAAAGCCTACTAAGTTCTGCAGAGTTTACAAGATTGATGTTCTTCGGTTGTATCACATTGAGTAATGAATTGAAATTACAATTTTCATGTTTTTTCTGTGCTGCTAAAAATGATTTCTGCCAGACAAACCAGACAAGTCCTGCAACCCCATTTGCCTGATAGCAAGTCTACTGGGGTGTAATTAAGTTGGTTTTCTGGTCTGAAACGACCTAAAATGGATTTAGAATGGTCATTTCTGTGTTTTACATTTCGTTCATTGAAGCCGTTAACAAAATGTAAAACATTATTATTCTAAGTCCAATTTAACCAGTAATTAAGTTGAGACCAACTTTACAAAGTGAAAAGAAAACCTTTTTCCCTGTGTAGGAAAACCAACTACCTGCATAAAATGCTTAGAAAATGCACATAAATGCAATTTATCTTAAGATGTTAAGATTTTGTACCCCCATGTATATTGCTTATACATCATAAATACTTGGTAAAAGCCTAATCCTAGTAATAATGGAATAATGGAATATGGAAAATAATGAAATTTTAATATTATTGTTAATCTAATCCAGGCATAACAACTGGAACCATATTGAGTCCCCATCAGGGTTAGGGTATCCTTGTGAAACAGCATTATATATGCCTGATAATAAAGAGAAAAGCATGCACAAAACCTTCTAGTTACCAAGCATGGGCAAGTTAACGTTATTTAAATGTCATATTAATGCATCTCCACAAACTTTCCTTCATTGTTCTGTTGACCAGTTGGGTGCCTATTTCTTCAGTAATAGTAATGTGATCTGAATGTAATACATATAATAGATACTAATGAATAGAATTATGTGATGGACATTTGGAGATGCGCTCAAATGATCCAGGCACATCCATACACCCTAATCTCGAACGAGAAGCATTTAATCACACATACCATTAACACTTCATGGCAGGTAAGGGAATAGCTGCACACCTGTTTCCTGTCACGGCCGAAGTGTTTTGGTATCCTGGAACATTAGAGTAGCATTCTTTAAGGAAAATAATTTGATAATAAGATAATAAGACATGCTCGTTGCCTTAATGAGAGCAGTTTGAACTGTCGTGTACCACATTGTTCCATGTGCCTATTGGATGTATTCAAGTTTAGGTAGTGATAGTAGATGTGCTTTTGTGATTTTGTTCACATTGTTTGAAGAGTTTATTATGCTCTGAGAATATAGTTTATTATGTTGACAGACCCAAAACACCTAATGACCTCAGGAACATCACCGAGAACGTGTCCTACCGCGTCGCAGGATGTATCTTTGACAGTCTAGAATTGGTTTCAGATGACAGTATCTTTTGACAATTCTTTATCAAGTACTTATTAGTGAAGTAAAACTGGAGGGGTGTTTTGCAGATATGTTTGTTTGTTTGTTTGTTTTTAATCAAACGTAAGTAACAGTTGTTTGTTTTTTTGCAGTATTTTGTTAACTTTTTCTATTTTGAAACTCAACAAAATATGTCATTTGGCAGAGAGGGCACAACGTTTTCTAGACAAATGATACACCTGTATGTAACCAAACAGGTTAAACAAAAAAAATTCCTTAAAGGTTATCACAAGTCAGAAGTGGAGTCTTACTTTTTACAAGAAAGCACTGGTACTAGTTTGGAAAAAAAAAAAAAGCAGTTACATAAAGGCTTAAAGTTACATTACACACAGAAGTACACATTTGCTGAATTATTCAAAAATAGCCCAGGGAAGTGTAGGTTAAATTTTTGGCTGTTTCTGTACTGGATGAGTAGGAATGAGTGAGCTACCACTAGAGCTAACAAGTGCAGTATTATTAGGTGAGGGTGTGTATGACATGTCAACAAGTTAGTATTGTCAGGATAACAACGACAACTGAAATATCTTTCACTGTTTCAGGTGATAATGTCAGTTAGTCTAGAGACACAGTCAAACTACTCAGTCATGCATTTGACAATTCGTTCTTGGCAGCTTGTCGCACTTGAAACAATAAGTCACAAAATTACACGTAGTCCCTGGAAGCCCAATTAACTTTTGCTTTTGTAGGCATAAGTCTTAACGAAAGCAGATGAAGCAGTCGTGATACTAATTTACAGAGCATTCTGAAAAAGGACTTGAGAAAGACGCTGTAGGGTTGATGGGTGAGATAAGCAGAGAGATGGAACGAGAACAAAAGAAGCTGGAGAGGAAAATAACTGGAAATGATCACTTTGGTTTTTGTAATTTTGTTGTTCAATATCTGCCTAGATATAATGGGCGAATATACAAGAAAAGGTACATAGTAGCCTATATACATTTAGTAGTGATGAACACGAAACAGCTATAACAATAAAAATGCTGGGATAATATAGTGTAGATCCCCTTTGTGCTGCCAGAACAGCTCTTATCTGGCGATTTATGGACTCCAGAACACATCTGAAGGTGTGCTGTGGTGTTTGCAGCAGATCCTCTAAGTCTTGTTACTTGGGGAGGCATCCACAGGTGGACTGGTTTGTCCAGCACATGGGGCATCTGGCAGCCTGGTGGTTAGGGAGTTGCCCCTGCGATCAGAAGGTTGTGGGTTCAAATCCCTTGAGCAAGATACTATCCCTGGGCACTGTGTTCCTGGCTGCCTGGTGCTTCACTTGGTAAATGGGATAAAAGCAGACAGGAATTTCACATTGTGTGCTACAGTGTGTTTAAAAATACACAAAAATGGCCAACTTTGCCATGTTCCTCTAATCATTCCTGAACAATTTTTGCATTGCACATCATTCTAGAGGCCATTGGCATTAGGGAATGTTGCCATTAAGGCATGTACTTGCTCTGTAGCAATGTTTAGTTAGTTGGTATATGTCAAAGTAACGTTTGTGTGAACTATCCATAATGTTTCAGCATTTTGTGCTACAGTAGCTCTTCTGTCTAATCAGAACAGACGGGCTAGCCTTCGCCCCCCCACATGCCTCACTGAGCCTTGGGCTCCCATGACCCCATTGCCGGTTCACCAGATGTCCTTCCTTGGACCTCATTTGATAGGTACCAACCACTGCATACCCAGAACACCCACAAGACCAGCTGTTTTGGAGATGCTCCAACCCTGTCGTTTAACCGTCATAATTTAGCACTTGTCAAAGGCCCTCAGATCCATATGCTCACCCATTTGTCCTGCTTCCAACACATCAACTTCAAGAACTGATGATTCTCTGGCTGCTAATAAATCCCAGCCCTTGACAGGTGCCATTTTAATGGGTTAGAGAGTATTATTCATTTTACATGTCCATGGTTTTAATGTAATGGGTGATTGGTGTAAAGGCTGATTTTTGAATAAAGGGCCACCTTGAAGTTTTCATAAATAAAGGGAATAAAGTATTCGGAGGACCTTTCTGTTCCAAATACAATTTTTTTATACAGTCCCTGTTAGAACACAGAAGCCATGTGGCTTGTGCAGGTTGTTCATGAACTCCAAACTGTGCAACTCTACACTATTCTATACCTCATTGAGAGGTTTGATTGTGCTAGTAAACTATTATTCTCCTGATCTCACAAAGATTATACTTGCTTCTGCTTCTTTAGAAAACAGTTCAATGTGTAGTTAAATCTTAAAATTCAGCACAGCTTGGTTTATATTACTAAGATATCGATTTTTTTTTAATGCACTAAAAGGACAAATGGGACACGAGCAGCTATGCGAGATCTCCGGAAAATCCAGATACCCTTTCTAACTAACAAAATCAGCCACTCTAAAATGCATCACTTGCTTAAATAGACATTCAACTATGCATACACACCTCATTAGAAAAGCATTACCACTATGAGTGCAATCAAATCCTCAGTAGTGTTCCAACATCTAGCAAAGAGAGGACGAAGTTCCATTCCTATTCATTCCATTTGTTTTCCAAAATTTGGATAAGCAAGTGTCTGCAAACTTTTGAACACGTGATACATTTACACAGTGGAAAACAGATGATAAAAAAAGTTTGTATATTTTTATTTTTGAAAAAAATCTTTAATTTGCCGCCTTTAGATAAACACATCACAATGCATTAATGTATTTTTACACTCAAGGCGAAAAGCGACACTGGAGGCAGGATTTGGAGCCGCAGCAGACATGATTATGATGAGCTGCAGAGATGATTATCTTAACTAGGACTTTTCAGCCTTTTCCCATCTTAAACACAGCTTTTGAGCCCCTCTGCTTTCTTTTGTGATGCTTTGTAGTCTCTCTCTCTCTCTCTCTCTCTCTCTCTCCGTTCTCTCTACCCCTCGCTCTCAGCTCTGTTCTGCTTTTGATGGAACCTGTGCTGCCTCCCAAAATTAGTGTCAGCTGTTCTTTAATGTGGCGAGTAGCACAGGGTCCTTGGGCAAGTGAGAGAGACGGCAGTGCCACCCCCTCGAGCCACCTCAGACCTCGCTCCTCCCAGCACAGGCACTGAGGTTAAAAATTAGGTGTGGTTTGGTGTCTCTGCTCCACCTAATAGGCCAGGCTACCATGCACAGCACTAATATTTTGGCCTTTTGTGGTATTTGGTGGCACTTGGGAGCTGGACGTTGGCCCACTGTTGCTCTCGGGAGTGCTAGGTGGCGCTATTGGTGAACACTGGACTGTGACATTGAGGAATCAGTGCCAGTCTGTTGGTGCCCTCCATGCCATTAGGAGCCAAACGTCCTCTAGGCCAGGCAGTGCTTGGTAACGTTGGTCCCATGGTGTACATCCTTAACCCTTAGGGGCCTGAGTGGCACGGATCCATTCTGGCAGCGCAACAAATGATAAATTGTTGTCATGCAGCCAAACACCTCCTTATATGAAAGTTCCCCCAGTTTGTGTTGATGCTTGAGTTGACAGACGTCAAGCTGAGCTTTGTTTGGTGTTCGTGTGACCTGTAGTTATTTTAATTTAAAAACATGAAATGAACACAAATGAACAAATTTCTTTTATTTTACATTTTAGAAACAGAAAATACACAAGATCTTTAAAACCCGGGAGAACTTTCAGCATAGTCTCCACCCACAAGTGATGCGCCGAGAGAAAGCAAACGGCGAGCGTGTAGGAAAACAAACACCGGTTCTAGACTGTTTTACACCGTTTATATTTACTGAAATCAGAGTTTACTAATAAACTCTGAGTTTTAAGGGTTAATGCATGTTAACGGAACGAGCCATGTTCCCAGGGTGTGCAAAAATGGAGCTACAAGGTTTTGATATAACCTTAACAAAGGCTTGGGGGTGAAATAAATGGCATTTGAAGTCAATTCCAGTGCATCTATTTAAGATGGTCATTTTAAGGTGGTTTTACAGCATTTTATCACTGGTTAGCGTCTGTTGATGAGCCATGACCAGACTCAGCAGCGTGCTGGGCTGGTTGTACAGTTCGGTAGCTCCCAGCACCGTGTAGCCTGGCCACACTAACGATCTGAGACTTCTCAGCATGTTTTTTTTCCTTTTTGTTTTGGGCAATTTTCTCATTGAGTAAGGTATTACATGCGATTCTCATCCATAACTTGAGCAGATGCCCCAAAAATGTCATAGCAGTACGATCCTCTCTCCCCTGGGCCACTTGTCCTCTCTTCTCTTTCACCCTCTCTCTCTCTCTCTTCCTCTCTCTCTTTTTATGAGGCAACTCTTTCTTTTTATCTTCCTCTACCTCCCATGGATCTGACTCCTATTCTCTGTTTGGTCTTCAGCCAAAAGTGTGTATAGGATCCAACGGACGCCTCTACCTTACCAGCCCGGGGCAGAGATAGCTTGCATTCGTTGTCCCCATCAGCCTGTGATGAATATGCTGCTTTTAATCACTGGAACATTTGGTCCAGAAAACATTCAAGCCTGCACTGAATCATAACTCACACACTTCTCACCAGCAAAACATAGGCAACCCTGATGTTAATGTATGCAAATGACCTGTGCGCTCTGCACACAAATTCATGGACAAAAGTAAAAGTACTTTCCATGGTTTGGAGACTAGACTCCTTACTTCGAGTGAAGGACAATCTTAATGCTTCAGCAGACCAAGACATTTCTTCCAACTTTGTGGACCCAGTTTGGGGAAGAACATTTTCTATTCCAGCATGACTGTGCCCCAGTTTACAAAATGAGCTCCATGAAGACATGGCTGGATGAGTTCAGTGTGGAAGAACTTGACTGACCTCAACCCCATCCAACACCTTTGGGATGAATTGGAACGGAGATTGTGAGCCAGGCCAATGTCAGTGCCTGACCTGATAAGTGCTCTACAGAGTAAATGGGCACAAAACAAAATCTTGTGGAAAGCTTTATATGAAGAGTGGAAGATGTTATAGCGGCAACGGAGGATCAACTTCATATTAAAGTCTATGGATTTGAATGCAGTGTCATTAAAGTCCCTGTTGGTGTAATGGGCAGGCATCTTATTACTTGTCCATATAGTGTATGTATTACATATCTACAGTGATATTCAGTATGAAATAAAGCAATAAGCCACAAGAGGCCACATGTTATTGATCACGGTAAGGTTATGTTCTACACCTGTCACATCCCCAGCGGCCGCTGACGTGAAGACTTTTATGTTGACTGGGGATGTGTCCTCATCCCTGTGCTTTTGGCTGGCCAGGGATGAGTGACAATTAAAATCATGTGTTTTGTGTTTAGTTCCCCACAGCTTTCAGTCTGCCCGCGGAAGAGCTACCACTTAGGGTCGCTATTTAGCGAGGTCCGCTGAAGTCCGCTGAACTGCTGCCTGAGAGGTCCCTGACTTACTCCAGGACTCCTCCACCCAGGCTTGCATCAAGCTCACCTCGGCTGGTGAGTCCCAAGCTGGACCAGCATGTCCCACTCGTGGCCGCCGCGGGCTCTGAATGAGGTCCAGAGGCTCATTCAGCAGGAACAGGGCCAGCTGGATGAGCTCGCGGGGTTGATCGCAGGGTTGATGGCAGGGTTGGGCGTTGACCTCAGCCAAGTGCCCACTGCAGCCCCACTCATGATCCACGAAGCCACACAACCCACCGTGCGGCAGGTCCAGGAACTACAAAGCCAGCTGGAGTGGCTTGAGGGGCTGATCGTGGACTTTGTGGCTACACACCACCAGCCGCAGAGCCAAGACACAGTGCCGCAGAGCCAAGCTGTCGCGCTCCAGGGCCAAGAAGTTCCTGCTAATGAGAAGGTACATGCAGCTCCTATTCCAGCTCCTAGATAGCTACAGCCTCTCACGCAGGCTCCACAGCAGCCTCTGCTTCCAGTGCCAGCCCCAAAAGGGCTGCCGCCTCTCACACTGGCCCCACAGCACCCTTTGCCCCCAGTATTGGCGCCAAGATGGCTACAGTCTCAGACGCCAGCCCCAAGGCAGCTTCAGCCTTCAGCTGGGGCCTCTCACGCTGGCCAAATTCAGCCTCCTGTTCAGGTGGCCCCAGCCTGCAGCTCTCCAGAGGCCCCAGCACTGGTTCCCATACCGGTCTTCCAAGCTGAGGCCCCTGCGCCAGTTCCCATACCGTTCTCCCAACCTGCGGTCCCAGTACAGATTTCCACACTGGTCCCCCCAAGCTGAGGCCCCGATCCCTGTGGCACCTGTCCCTCCACAGTGTTCCTGAGGCCCCGGTTCCAGAGGCCCGTTGCTCTCCCGAGGCTCCGGAGGCCCGCTGCTCTTCTGAGGCTCCAGAGGACCACTGCTTCCCTGAGGCCTCCCATCTCTGAGGCCCCGGTTCCAGCCGTGGCACCTGTTCCTGAGGCCCTGGTTCCAACCATGGCACCTGTTCCTGAGGCCCCGGCTCCCACTGTGGTTCCTGTTCCTGAGGCCCTGGTTCCAGCCATGGCACCTGTTCTTCAGGCCCTGGTTCCAGATGTGGCACCTGATCCTGAGGCCCCGGCTCCTGCAGAGGCTCCCACCACTTCGGTGTGTCTGCCGCCATCCCCGCCACCTCCTTGGCGGGGTCCTGGATCGCCTGACGTTTTGTGTTTCATTCCTTGTCAATTTTCCCTCAGGCATACCTTGAGATGTGTCTGTTTAGATTCTCCATTGCTGCTTTGTGTTTTTTCGGCCATCGTGCCATTTACTTTGTATTTTCGGAAAATAAATGGAAAAAACATTATGGAAGTCTGCGTTTGTGCCTTCTGTCTAAATGGGCACAGCCCAAATGTGACAACACCTTTGTGCAATGGAACTGCAGTGGTGGCCTAGTGGTTAGGGCGTTCGCCCTGTGATCAAGAAGTCGTGGGTTCGATTCCCAAGACTGCTAGTGGCACC
>JBBJLS010021074.1:0-15139 GCA_037577275.1 Bryconaethiops microstoma
CATTCTTATGCTGATCTTTACTTTTGTCAGAATTGCCTATACTTATTGAATGGCTGCAAATGATTTTTCTTGTTTCTGTTTCAGCCCTAATTCCAAGGCTTGCAGATGTGTTTGTGCTGGTGGATAGCTCAATTCAGCAAATCGATGAGATAAGAAGATTTCTCGTCAGGCTAGCCACTCAGCTTAACGTGGGGAGTAAATCCAACAGGATGGCTTTGGCTCAGTTCAGCGAAGAAGTATCTGTAGAGTTTCGTTTCAATGAGTACAAAACCAGAAATGAGGCAATTGCACGTATTCGCAAGTTTCAACCCCAGGGCACTGGCCAGCGCAACCTTGGACATGCAGTGGATTTCGTCCGCACTCATCTGCTTAACACTGGATCAGGCAGCCGAATAGGCCAGGGCTACAAGCAGTACCTGGTGGTGCTGAGCAGTGGAAAATCAGATGACAATGTATTCAGGGCAGTGCGTAGAATGAGGGCTGAAGGAGTTACTGTTATTGATGTGGATATAAGCAAAAGGGAAGACCTTGTTTTTGCCAGTCATCCCGGTGTTTCAGATACTTTAGGTGCAGCAGCTTTTCCTGGAGAAAAGGCCATGTTCGCTTCTCCAGAAAACACTTTCTTCACTGCTCAGTCAAGTGTCATTGATATAGCGCAAGATGTGAAGAATGTCATTCAAACTGTGGATGTGCCCAGTGTCACTGGAGGTCAGTTTGGCTTTGTTTCAGAAAATAGTGCAGTCACACTGATTTCCTTCAGAGTGAACTCTTATTTGTGTACAAACCAAGCAGCCACTTTGTGCTTGGGCAAAGTACAGTTTGCTTATCATAGAAATTAAATCAAGAACAGACAGATTTTACAGTTTATAAACATAAGTGAAATAAACATTCCTGCTTTGTTTTGAATACAGGTGAGACCATTGAGCTTTCGTACATAGCATGTTCATGTTTGTTTGTTTCACAGACTGCAAGTCGGCTGAGGTGGCAGATATTGTGTTTATTGTGGATGTGTCGGACAGTATTACTAGAGAAAACTTTGGGCTGGTGCGCAGCTTCCTCTACAGCTTGATTAACGGCCTGGAGATGGACTTTGACAAAGTGAGGGTGGGAATGATCCTGTACAGTGACACGCCCAAGGCCGAATTCTACCTGAATACTTTCGATAACAAGCCTGACGTCCTACAGTACATTAATATTTTGCCGTATAGGGGTGGCGAGACCAACACCGGCAAGGCCCTGAAGTTTGCCAGAGAGAAACTCTTCACCAAAGAGCTAGGAAGCAGACGTGCCAGAGGTGTACAGCAGATTGCTGTCGTCATCACAGAGGGAGAGTCCCAGGATGATGTCACAGTGGAGGCTGCCGGGCTAAGGCGCTCTGGGGTGAAAGTCTATGCTCTGGGAGTGCAAAATGTGGACCAGCTGAGACAGATCGCATCTTACCCTGAAAGGCAGTTCATGTTCAGTGTGGATAGTTTTGCTAAGCTTGACTATGTGGAAACCTTTATGAGGAAGACTCTGTGTAACAATGTTGTCCGTTCAACTGTTGTCAAGACAAATCGATACCATTTAAAGCAAGGTAAGAAACGATACATTATCAAGAGCTCTGTTCGAAATAGCCTACTACATGCTTCTCATATACTGATTGTGCTGAATTTCTCCAGTATGTTAAGGATACCTGGATGATGTACCACTCTGGCCAAATTATACAGTATTCGGCCAGATCTATCATGTATATCCTAGACGACCAAAATTGTGCCACCCCTGGCAGATTTGCAGTGTAAAAAACATTTTATCAACAATGGATTATAAGCATTCTAAAGTGGCCAGCAATGGATTCTAAGCAGTGACTGGGTGAATAAAGAAAATGATACACACTTTAAGATTGTTCTGACTGGCCCAGCTTCTGATGTTGGCGGTCTAGTCTTACACTTGCTCTGTAGTACAAACCGATTGTCTCATGACGGCTGCTATACCCTATAATACTCATGTGGAGCAATATGCGGTACTGGTTCAGCACACAGTATACAGTATGCTATTTCGAAAACAGCATTTTCAGTTAGTTTAATGCACACTTTAAAGTTATTTTGTGACAGTCTTCTTCAGATCTCACCATTTCACATAATGCAATTTTAGGGTGCATACAAACAGAAGAAGCAGACATTTATTTCCTCATCGACCATTCTGGGAGCATTCATCCATCAGACTTTCAGGACATGAAAAAGTTCATTCTGGAGTTTCTGCTAATGTTCAAAATTGGACCAAAACAAGTTCGTGTGGGTGTGGTGAAGTACGCCAGTGACCCCACACTTGAGTTTACCCTGAAGGAATATAAAGACAGAGGATCTGTTGAAAAGGCTGTGAGTGACATTGAACAGTTGGGTGGAGGCACCGAGACCGGCAAGGCTCTGAATTTCATGAGGCCGCTGTTTGTAGAGGCCAGAAAGAGCCGAGGTGCTAAGGTTCGTGAGATTCTTATTGTCATTACTGACGGAGAGTCTCAGGATATGGTGAAGGAGCCAGCAGCAGCTCTGAGGAATCAGGGCGTGTCCATCTACGCCATTGGTGTGAAAGAAGCAAACAAGACAGAACTCCTGTATATGACTAATGACACAAAGAAGATGTTTTTTGTCACAAACTATGATGCACTGAAACCACTCAAGAATGAAATCGTCACTGATATTTGTTCAGAAGAAGGTAAGGATGCATTAAAGCTAATAATAAAAGCCTACTTTTGAAGTGATAATGTTGAATCACACTTTTTTTTTTTTATTTCACAGCCTGCAAGGACATGATAGCGGATATCATCTTCTTGGTCGATGGCTCAGGGAGCATTGCCGCGGAGGAATTTTTGAAGATGAAGAAGTTCTTAGATGTTATGGTTTCCAAGTTTGCAATTGGGAAAGAAAATGTACAGATTGGAGTAGTGCAGTTCAGCACAGACCCACGGACTGAATTTGCACTGAACGCCTATTACGATACCAAGCAGATGAGAGAGGCGATTAATGACATGCAGCAAATGGAACAAAATACTTATATTGGGAAGGCACTCAGATACCTGTCAGGGCAATTCATTCCACCCAGAGGTCGTTCCAATGCACCAAAGGTCATTGTTGTGATCACCGATGGTGAATCCCAGGATGAGGTTGCTGGTCCTGCTAAAGCCCTCAGGGACAAAGGTGTGACTATTTACTGTATAGGTGTGGTGGATGCTAACAGCGAACAGCTGAGGAACATCAGTGGATCTCCCAATAATGTGTATATTGAGAGAAATTTTGATGCCTTGGATGCCTTAGATAAAGACCTAACACTCAAGATCTGCAACATTGCTGATGGTAAGTCATACTGATTTGAATCACAACTGCACAAAGCCAAACTGGGCATAGTGTAAAGTGTTAGCACAAGTAAACATGCAGTAGTTGAACTAAAAACCCAAAATGGAAATAACATAAAACACTGCTTGAAAATCGCAAAAAATAACGTGGACGTAGCCTAATATTCTGATGAGCATGTATGACTGACAGCCCTCATTCCAACACTACCACCCTTCTTCCTAAATGGGAAAGAAATGAGTGGCTATGTACAAGTTGCAGACTAACTAAAATGTTCTTTAGCTCTTAAATGGCGACATTCTAAAGAAAGTAAAGTAATCTTTTACTACTGGATGCTCATTCAGGGACTGGACAGAGAATAGGCAGAAAAGCTAGATTTCATTCTTTCAGAAGCTTTTGCACTGTAGGTTTTCTAGCTTAAACAAGTAGAGTCTGTAAGAAGCTAAAGCTGGTTGAGATAACTCTTGATGTCTCTGTACTCAGTGAGTGGGACTGGGTAGTTTACACTGACTCTCCTTGTTTACATTGAAAGAGGAGAATTTTGGAACAATAAAAAATGTTTAGTGAACACTGGAAAGTTAGTCACAGTAGATTGTGTATTGTATGGCGAAAAGTACAGTAATCTGAACATCACACTTTTATGTGCTTGTTGAACATCCCATAGCAAAACCATAGGTAGTTTTGCATCTTTGCATTTATAGCAGCCTCTTTGGCTATAAGGGGTGTTCAGAGGGGTTCAGTATGTTTCAGGTTGGAGCTCTGTGCAAACTACTAGAGTTTCTCCACAGCAAGCTCATCAAACCGTGTTTCTACGGACCTCACTTTGTGCTCAGGTGTGTAATCATGTTGGAACAGGAAAGATTCTCCCTATAACTGTCACCACAAAGCTGCAAGCATAAAGAGCCCCAGACCATTATCACTGCTGCACCAGACTTTATTATTGGTACTGTGTATTCCGGTAGGTAGCGTCCTTAGGTGCCAAACCCAAATTCATCCATCAGATAGATCCAGCCAGATAGTTGTACAGGGGCATTTGGCAGACGCTTTTATCCAAAGCGACTTACAATCATTAGTTACACAGATAGCCCCGCTGGAGCAACTGAGGGTTAAGTGTCTTGCTCAAGGACACGATGGTAGAAAGTGGGGGTTTGATCCTGCAACTTTGTGGTCATCTCAGGTTCACAGAGATTACACCTTCCTGCTGTCAAGGTCTTCCATATAACATGATATCTGTCTTCATGGAGCATGTAGCCACCCAATCCCCCAGGTGGTAGGATTTTCATAATGTCAGTGTAAATAGCCATTAGCGCAATGAGTTAGATTGTCTAACAACACTTTACCAGGATAAATAGAACTGAGCAATCTTGAGAACAGAGCCACTTATGGTCTCAGTATTTCATGATAATAATACAATTGTTATAAAAAGGAAAAAATATATAACCATTAGCAGGGAAGCTTGTGTTAATTGCATATCCTTTTTAGAAAAATGTTTGATGCTTGATGAGCTCTGACCAAGCATCAGAGAATGAATCCAGAGACACTGCATGAATGTGCTTCCATAGTTGTTATTTACATAAAAGAGAGGTAAACATGCATTTCTGCATAGTTGTGTTTCCAGTGTTATTTTGATTACACGGCTCTTTCCTTCTTTTTTTAGAATGTCAGAAAACACAAGTGGCAGATGTTGTCTTCTTGGTGGACGGTTCAACCAGCATTGCATCTGAGGACTTTACGAAAATGAAGGTTTTTATGAATTCCGTGGTAAGCAGCGCACATGTTGGGAAAGATAATGTCCGTTTTTGTGCTATTCTCTACTCTACCGAACCTGAGGCCAAATTCCAACTTGACCACTACTATACCAAACGAGAGCTTGAGAGTGCCATCAACAACCTGACATCTCCCAGTGGAAATACCTACACAGGCAAGGCTCTGAAGTACTCGTTGGATTACTTTAGCCAAGCCAAGGGTGGGCGAGCTGAAAAAGGTGTCCCCCAGATGCTGTTTGTCATCACAGATGGTGAGGCCACAGACCCTTATGATTTAGCCAAACCAGCTGATGAGCTGCAGGCTCGTAGAGTTAGTGTATACGGCATTGCGGTGGCCAATGCTACAAAAAGTGAGGCAATCGCCAAAGAGATAGAGATAATCACCAAAGACAAGAAAAAGGTATACAAGGTTGATGACTTTGAGGCTTTGAAAACTTTGCAGCAGAACATTTCCAGTATACTCTGCAACAAGTCTAAACCAGGTAAATCCATAACATCTGCTTTTTCTCTCAAACAAACATTCAATTTAGTTGTATGTTTTCCCTTTTGGTCTGACCCTGTGACAATGAATCTTGGTCTGTCTGCTTTTCAGAATGTCAGAAACAGGCAGCTGACTTGGTCATTCTAATCGACGGGTCTGAAAGCATCAAAGCAGACGCATGGAAGGCCATGATAAATTTCATGATGAACATTGTAGACAATCTTCGCATCAGAGAAGACCTCTTTAGAATCGGTGTGGCACAGTTCAGTTCTACATACAGGAAGGAGTTCTACTTGAACGAACATAAGGATGCAGTGTCTGTGAAGCTTGCCATTCAGGCTATTAAGCAGATGAAGGATGGCACATACATTGGAGCTGCTTTGAATCAAACGCATGAGTTCTTTGAAACCAACAAGGGGAGCCGCATACAGAGTGGCATTTCGCAGAACCTGTTACTGATCACTGACGGAGAATCGTCTGACTCAGTCAACTATGCAGCTGATAGTTTGAGGGACAAGAATATCGAGGTGTTTGTCATTGGGATAGGGCAAATCTCAGAGGCACAACTCGAGTACATTGCTGGCTCGCCAACCAGAGTTTTCTTCTTGGACAACTTTGATACCCTGAAACTGAATAGAACAACCCTGGAGGTGATTGACGTTCTTTGCACGGACTCCAGTAACCCAAGAGGTAAGGATAGAGGGCACCTAACATCCGAATATGGCTAAAAATAGAGCTGCACCCCATTCAAAAAGCAGAAACATAATCTCTAATAAAGTTGTAGGTCTGCAAAAAAAATCACATTTACAGAATTTTACAAAGAATTTCAGCCAAAACATGTATGTTGTCCAAGTTTTTGTCGATTTGGCTGGTTAGGCTACCAAACATTCGAAGATCAATAGTCAACCAAATATTTTCAATAAAGGCAGCTCTGGAAAAAATTAAGAGACTGCTGCAAAAATGTTCAGTTTCTCAGGTTTTATCTTTTATAGGTGCAAGTATTGAATTGAACATCTTTGCCTTAGTTTTTAAGAACTGCTGACAATATTTCTCCTAATTTCGAAATAAAAATATTCTTTCAAGCATAATTTTGAAGGATGTGACAAAACACCAAAATAAGACAAATGATGCAGTATTTACCATCCTTGAATAATTAAACGAAAACAAAACTATTGTTCACTCTTAAACAAAATGGCAATAATTACCTTTGACATACTTCTAGTAGTGTTTTGCCATCCATCGCATGAGGAGAGTGTTGATTACAGCAGTGTTTTTATACTTTTCCCCATTAAATAAGATTTGATTCAGGTGATCACTAATCAGTACCTCATGAAGCAGAATGAGGTGCTTGTGTAGGAATTTAACAGACACTGGCATGGAATGGTTCTCATATAGAGATGCTGATTTAAAAATAAATTGCGTGGTTGTACATGCCCAAAAACCTCTCTCAGCTGTAGCTTACAGTAAGTCATACTGTGTCCCACCTTAATGAAGAGCTAAATGTGGTTTGAGCTGTTTAAAAGAAGGTTTTACTAAAAAGATCTGGGTGACTATTGACTTCTAGTTTGATAGCTATGTTGTCCTCACAGCTTTCAATGTATTTAGCCAACCTTTCCCCTGCCCTCACAAACTTTAATGATTTTATGTTCTTCTCATTAATATAGTGATTACTTTTTTTTCTCACAGAGTGCACTGTAGATATTGGTATTGGATTTGATGTCTCCAGAGCGGGTGCAAGCTTGCAGTCTCTTGTCAGTAGCCAGCCTATGCTGCGTGCCTACCTGCCGGAGATCGTCAAACACATCTCCACTCTGCATAACTTGTGCTGCATTAGTACGACCACTCTAAAAACCAATACGGCCTTCCTACTGGTTGCTAGGGATGGAACGGAACTGTACAGTACAAATTTTGAGGCCTATAGTGATGATGTGATTGCGAAAGTAATGGCACATACGGTTACTCAAGCCACAGCTTTCAACTCCCAGCTCCTGCGGTCTTTTCAGGTTAAGTTTGCAAGCTCTAACGCTGGTGTGAAGGTGAGCCATATTACTGACATCAGTTCACATGAAGCATGTAGATTCTCATAGTGAGAGATATACACTATATGTCCAAGAGTTTGTAGGCCCATTCTTGTCCAAGGTTTCTTCTGAAATCGAGAGTATTGATATTAATTGTCCATCTTTGGTGCAGCAGCATCCTCTACTCTTCATTAGAGGCTTTACATTAGAGGATTTGATTGCATTCAGGCACAAGAGCATTAGTGAGGTCAGGTACTAAATTTGGATGACTAGTTCTATATCACAAGCGCCACTCAAACTCATCCCAAAGATAGTAGATGGAGCACCAACACTCCAGAGTGTGCTAGGGACTGTTATATCACTCTAGCTGAACCTTGCATTGATCATGGCAATGTTAAACTCACATGCAGCTGATCTTGGGCATCCTATTGACAAGTTTTTCTGTGGAGATTACACAGGGTACATGTGCAACTTAACACCTGTAAGTAAAGAAGCTGCATTCGTTAAATTGAAGAGGGTGTCTGAATACTTTTGGACACATAGTGTATAAAGGCCCAGCCAATATCAGACCACCAGTGTGACAAACGTTTTTTAAGTAATTTACTTCAACTTACTGACTAATCCAAGATGTTTTATTGACATACTCAGGTAGTGATCATCTTCACCGATGGCCTGGATGAATCGGTTGACGTCCTTTTGCGTGCCTCAGAAAGTCTCCGGAGTAGCAGTAGGGGGACATTTTCTTTAAATGTTTCCTTTGAAATGTTTTTTTTTTTTAACTGATAAAGACCATTATTTATCTCTATCCAAACTGTTGACTTGGATAAAACTTAAACAGAGAGTTACCATTCTTTAGATTCAAAGACAAAACATTTCATTGTGTAATTTAAGAAATAAAATGTTATCAGTATTGTGTGTGTGTGTGTGTGTGTGTGTGTGCATGTTCATACAAGTGGAACCCAAAGTATTTCTGTTTTTCATTTGAGTGAAAGGAGTCCAAGCTCTGCTGATAGTAGCACTGGATGGAGTCAAGAGCACTGCAGAGCTGCAGAAGCTGGAGTTTGGACGAGGATTTGGCTACAAGGAACCTCTCACTATTGGCATGCAGAGCGTGGCCAGTGTCATACAAAAGCAGATTGTAAGTCAGTATGCTATAAAATAATAAATAGGATAATCTATGAGAAGAGGATCAGTTTAAATTAAAGGACCCATATCCTACATTTTTTTGTATTTTATTTGTCGTCTTCTATTTGTGCATTATGTACCAAAACAGTTCATTCCTTTGTGTATGACCTTCTCCCTTTATCCCTTAGAATTGAACAGGTTGTTCTATTAGAATGAAACAAGCTGTTTCTGTTACAGTGCCTTTAAGATATATGTAAATTTACTGTGCCTTGTTTAAGATCAAATTCAAGTTCAAGTTTATTTATATAGCACATTATCATCATGCTTTACAGCAAAAGAATACCAAATAAAACAGAATAATCTATAACTGTAAATGTATATGTAATAAGTATGTTATGTATAGTAATTATATGATATATTATCCTATAGTCTAAAATAAGTGTATATACACACCTGATGAAGTGGACAGTGAGTGTAGTTGTAAAACATATATTTAGATTATAGTTAAAAAGAGCTTTCTCTAAATGTGCGGTCCTCTACTTTACTAAGAAAACAGGGAAAAGAAATTTCAAAAGTGTGAAGTTTGAAATAAGCAACACTGATAAAATATCGTAATTGTTATATGGTCATAGTGCAAATAAGGCAGATTGTCCCATTTAGCACAGGTGTATTTTATTGATTGCTGCTTATTGTCATGTACATGTTTCTCTCTTTAGGATGCTGCGACCTCGAGAGAGTGCTGTAATGTGATGTGTATATGTAATGGCCACGAGGGCACACGAGGACTTCGAGGACCTCCAGGCACGAAGGTGACGTCCTATTTGATATTAGGCCAAAAAGAAACAGAGTAAAAGCTATGAGTTGCTACATTAAATGTATGTCTTTTACCATTAAACAGGGTGATCCTGGACAGAGAGGACATCCTGGATTTCCTGGAGAGGAAGGAGGAGCTGTGAGATTCAAAACACATATCATATCTCAAATTCACAAGACACCCAGGAAATGTTTGGCTCTACATAATATACAATCTAATCAGAATCAGAAAACTTTATTGATCCATTGATCATTAAGGAAATTGCTTATGATATGACTGCACTGACACACACAAACACAGAGACAAGAACAATACAAAATATAAAGTCAAAATGAATCCAAAAATAATCTGCAGAAAAAAACTCAATATGAAACACATTATGATTATAAACACAAATGCTAAAGTGAATTACTAGCAACACAAATAGTGGTTAGAAGTACAGTGCCTTGCAAAAGTATTCACTCCCCTTGGCTTTTTACTTATTTTGTTACATTCCAACCTGCAATTTAAATGTTTTTAAGCCCTATTTTATGTGATGGGTCTGCACAAAATAATCTAAGTTGGTGAAGTGAAATGAGAAAAAATACAGAAAAAAGAATTAAAAAAAATACAAAACTGAAAACTGGCATGTGCATATGTATTCACCCCTTTGCTATGAAGCCCCTAAAAAGTTCTGGTGCAACCAATTACCTTCAAAAGTCACATAATTAGTGAAATGAAGATCACCTGTGCGCAATCTAAGTGTCACATTATCTGTCAGTATAAACACACCTTTTCTGAAAGGCCCCAGAGGCTGCAACAACAATAAGCAAGAGGCATCACACCATGAAGACCAAGGAGCTCTCCAAACAAGTCAGGGACAAAGTTGTTTAGAAGTACAAGTCAGAGTAGGGTTATAAAAATTATCCAAATCTTTGAAGATCCCCTGGAGCAACATCCAATCCATCATCTTCAAATGGTAAGAACGTAGTACCCCAACAAACCTGCCAAGAGAGGGCCGCCCACCAAAACTCACAGACCGGGTAAGGAAGGCATTGATCAGAGGAAGGCAGCACAGAGACCAAAGGGAACCCTGAAGTAGTTTTAGAGTTTCACAGCAGAGACTGGAGTATCTGTTCATACTACCACAATAAGCCGTACACTCCACAGAGCTGGGCTTTATAGAAGAGTGGCAAGAAAAAAAGGCATTACTTAGTGTTAAAAATAAGAAGACATGTTTTGAGTTTGCCAAAAGGCATGTGGGCGACTCTCCAAATGTGTGGAGGAAGGTGCTCTGGTCAGATGAGACTAAAATTGAACTTTTCGGCTACCAAGGAAAATGCTATGCGCAAACCCGTCACACCAAGAACACATCACCACAGTGAAACGTGGTGGCAGCATCATGCTGTGGGGATGTTTTTCAGCAGCAGGGACCGGGAAACTGCAGGGGGGACTGGGAGGTTCACCTTCCAGCAGGACAATGACCCGAAGCATACTGCTAAAGCAACACTCGGGTGGTTTAAGGGGAAATATCTAAATGTGTTGGAAAGGCCTAGTGAAATTCCAGACCTCAATCCAATTGAGAATCTGTGGTCAGACTTAAAAATTGCTTTTCACAAGCAAAAACCATCCAACATGAAGGAGCTGGAGCAGTTTTGCCTTGAGGAATGGGAAAAAATCCCAGTGGCAAGATGTGGCATAGAGACTTATCCAAAGCGACTTGCAGCTGTAATTGCCGCAAAAGGTGGCCCTACAAAGTACTGACTTTAGGGGGGGTGAACAGTTATGCACACTGAAGTTTTCTGTTATTTTGTCCCATTTGTTGTTTGCTTCACAATTCAAAGTTAGGCATGTTCTATAAATAAAATAGTACAAACTCTCAAACAGTCCATTTTAATTCTAGGTTATGAAGCAACAAAACATGAAAAATGCCAAGTGGGGTGAATACTTTTGCAGGCCACTGTATGTTATTGCATGCAGTAGAAATCAGTAGTATATAAATAATATGGACAAAAGTAGTGATATTCCACATGGTAAGACTATTGCACGTAATAAGAATAAGATATTGCACACAATTTGATGATTTAGCACCCACTATTGCACATAATAGTAAGATAATAATGCACACAATGATAATGATTTAAACCAGATAAAAAATTGCACAACAAACTAGCATCAGGCTCTTGCACAGATTATTGTGTGGATAAGGGGAAGAGAGGTCATTTCCCTGTTCAATAATAATAATGAATTAATATTCATGTTCCAGTGTATCTTGGATTTTCAGTGAGTTTCTTCATGTCAAATCAACAATCAGAGAAAAGAAGCTGTGCACTATTACCATAATCGCTGTAGAATTGCAAAGACCTCATTTGTAGTTGTTCTATATAAAAATAGTCAGTCTAATCAAAATATAAAACTAAAATCAGTGTGAAAAGGTAACTGACACCCAATGACTATCCCCGTTAGATTCAGCCACTGACTGTATATGTATGTTCGTTACAGCTTTAAGCAAAACACCTTGCATTTGTCTCTTTGACTCTTGCTGTGTGTTTACATCAAGAGTCTTATATGAGTCTTATATGATGATTATGTCTTAAGACCTCTGAATTCACTGTCATGTTTGTAGGGAGAGCGGGGACAACCAGGTCTGAATGGAACTCGAGGACATCAGGGCTGTCCTGGGAGAAGAGGTTTAAAGGTTGTCTTGATACTCCTTCAACTCAGAATACACCACTCATACTTCTCACTACAGCTGAAACATGCTCACTTTTTTCAATCCTCCACAGGGTGGCAGAGGATACAGAGGCGATAACGTGAGTACTTGAGAACTCTTACTTATGATGATTTAATACCAGTCTTTTTGCTTTTATTGAATTTAACTGATCTAAAAATAATGTTGTAGTCTTACTCTTCCCACTGTCTCGACAAGCTATTGAAAATAGAGTACAATTAACAGCCTGAGACCAGAAAATGTAGGCCATTTAATGTCTACAGATTTTTGTAAGAACAGTTTTGACCTTTCACAGATGTAATAGGATTTTGAAGTCTAACAGTTTTAAACTCTAAACGTCAAATGTATTTGCTAGGGAGAAGATGGAGAGCATGGTTTGGATGGAGTGGATGGAGAACAGGTGATTCATTTGAGAACATTTCCTGTTACTTTCCACTTTTTTGTTCATGGCTATAGGTTAACTAAATGAACAATCTGTTTTATTGAACTGCAAATACTCAATCTTTAGGGCAATCTTGGAGCTGCAGGAACTCCAGGAGCAAGAGGAGTTGCGGGGAGCCCAGTAAACACTTTCATCTTTCGTACTCTGTATTTTTCTTGCTGGTGTGAATATGTTTATGTACATTAGAATGTGTTAAATTTTATTGGTGAAAAAAAGGTCTAAAAAAACCTAGTCTGTGGAGTCTGTAAGGCTGAAATGGATTTTCTGTGACAGGGTCAGAGAGGTACCAGAGGTAATCCAGGTGTACCAGGAGATAAAGGACTGAGAGGAGATCCAGTGAGTTCTTTTTTTTCTTTTTTTGCTGAGTAGAAACAGAGCTTTTTGGGCTTTGACCTTATCTCTAGGACATAATGCTTCACTTAACCTTGGGGAAAAAAAAATCTCTCTGATACAGATCAGAATGTCTGAAAATCTGTTGCGTGCACAGCCACACTAAGGAACATTTCGCACATATATAATCTGATCCTGATACTGTGTCTCTGTGTAGCTCCTGACAGTATTAAAGGAACTCTCCCAGCAGTACTGGTGGTAAACTGCATGGGTTTCTGCTGGGTTCTCTGGGTTTTTTTCCACAGTCCAAAGACATGCATGTCAGTCAAATTGGAGATGCTAAATTGTCCCTATGTGTGACTGTTTTGGCCCTGTGATGGCCTGGAAACCTGTTCAGTGTGTTTCTCTGCGTTTTTCTTTACAACCGCTGGGATAGGGTCCAGCACTAGCCCCCCCCAATGTCTAAATTGCATATGCATGAGGGAGGGAAATATGTTGCTTTGTAGCATGCAGGCCGAATTCTAAAATAGAAGCGAAAACATTCGAGAACAAACAACATCAGAGCACTGGGCCCAGAGG
This sequence comes from Bryconaethiops microstoma, assembly GCA_037577275.1. NCBI lineage: Eukaryota > Metazoa > Chordata > Actinopteri > Characiformes > Alestidae > Bryconaethiops > Bryconaethiops microstoma. The sequence goes on from JBBJLS010021074.1 coordinate 13,595, forward strand.
CTCTGCTTGGTTTTGAAGTGCATATGTGTGAGACCCTTTGATGTGCAATTGTGGAGAATCTAGCATGTTTTGATGCAGAGTACTTATTTACGTAGTGTGATAGAAAATCTATTTATATAACACAGTATCTGTGACATATAGGAAACATTATGATAGACTCGAGCTTTGTGCAATGAAACGTTGAAGTGTGTGTGTGTGTGTGTGTGTGTGGGTTTAAGTGTTAAAGTTCAAACTTGAGCTCTGTTGAATTCTTACAGTGCTTAAACGTATGCTATACAATGATATATTTTTCTGTCATCTTCTTCCACTAAGGGCGAGTCAGGCCTTGATAACGCCGTCCGTGGTCCTAAAGGTGAGATTGGAAACCCAGGCCTACAGGTGTGTGATCTCTTCAACAAAGATTTCAGTTCCATCACACAAAGACTTACCACTAACACGTTTGTTTTTTTTTTACAACCAAATAGATTGTCATCGGAATGCATGGCTACAATCAGTGTTTTAATAATAACTGCTTTTACCTCTCCAATGTTTCATGGTACTGGCTGCCAAAAAAGGAAGAAAAAAGCACACTAACTCCCTGCCTTTCTGTGTTCCTTTCACAGGGCCAGATAGGGCAAGACGGTATCCCAGGCATATCTGGAGATCCTGGCAAGCCTGTAAGACCTATTTAGCTGGCTTTAACATCCATGTTTTAACTGTCTGAGGCTCTTCCACCTACTCGTCCTCTGTCTGTCTTTCAGGGTCAAAGAGGTAGACGAGGCACCGCAGGCCTTCCGGTACGTTTGGACATTTTTCTCTAATGAAAATGAAATCTTTGAAATTAAATATATTTTCAATATTTTAACTATTTGTCATTATCTTTCTCTATCTATTATGTGCTGAGTTTGTATGTAGTGTTCAAATGAATAGTTACTAATACTTTTAAAGTTACCGAATTTAGATAACTTTAAAAGACTTTTGGTTTATTTTTAGGGTGTCAGAGGGCCTCTAGGAGATCCAGGAATGCAAGGAACCCCCGGGCCTTCAGGGCCAATGGTATAGCGACACTCTGTTCATACCATTTTTGTTGCCTTAGTTAAATATCTTCACTCTTCCTTTTCAGCTACTTTCTCATAGAGCACACTCATGTTTGAGTGCTGACCTCTTTGTTTGACATTTTCACACATTTTGGGTTGTTCTAGTAAGCAAAGAAAGTTCAATAGCAGTGAGTTGCATGAATTTGTGTTGGAGAAAAAAAGGTATTTGTCAGTGACTGACAGTCGTAATCATCCTTTAACTATACAGCAGATAAAGAGGCAATATTTTATTCTGACTTCAATACCAAAACAGGAAGGCATTTTTCTAAACATGGAAAATAAGATTCATGATGGCAACCTGGCTCCCTCTGCTGGACATAACTGCTTTTCAAAGCTGTAACAATTCTTCACCAAATATGCATAGAGGAAAAGGACACTCATATCTGATCTGTTATACAGTGGCTTGCAAAAGTATTCGGCCCCCTTGGACTTTTCCACATTTTGTCACATCACAGCCACAAACATGAAT
>JBBJLS010021097.1:0-15137 GCA_037577275.1 Bryconaethiops microstoma
AGCATGTTGGGCTTCTTTCCCAGCACTCATCATCCTGCAGCAGTTTTGTCACTATATATGGATTCAGAAGCAGCACCAGCAGGTCACAGAGAAGGAGCATGAATACGAAGACCGAGACTCGACTTCCAGTATTATAGCGATGATAAAAAAAACGCAGAGACCAAACTACAGCTGGCAGACCCACACACTCTCCAATGATGAGGAAGATGGAGAGTCTGATCTTACCAGGCAGAAAGTCTTCATGTGAATTAGAATCACCACAATGATAGCAGGAGAACAGGAAACATGCCATTCTGGTACTCATAAAATTAGTTGTTCTTTATCTTGTTATAAATGTGTCACTTGAAGAATGATTTTACAATAATAATGTGCTTAACATTACAAAAATTGTGTCAGTTAAAAACTTTCTGAAATGATGGACTGACAGTAGAGATGAGCAACTTCTCCTACACTAAATACAACCAAGCAGCTGAGTTCATCCAAAAGGAGAGCCTGGAAAAATATGAAAACATTACAGTTTGAATTACAGTTTGAATGATGGGTCTCAATATTTTAATGTTTTTGCTCTAATGTGTGAAAAAACAAGCTGTTAATTCAAAACACAAACTAACACACACACACACACACACACACACAGTTCTTACCTCTGTCATCAGCTTTATATAAGATTACTCTAAAATGTTGATCTGAAAGAACAGAAGAGACTTGGTTTCTGACAGTCAATCTCTTTGTATTGTGTTTATGAGTTAATTAGTTCCTCTGATAACCGACTTCTCAGTAAACTTTCTGTAGTATTTCACAGCTATTTAAATCAAACAAATGTCTGAGAGCTATCTCTTGAACATTTGAACATCAAATGAAAATACTAACTTGTTTACGGTAAAGATGTAGGATACTCAGAGGAGTTTAGCCTAATAAATATCGATAAATATATAAAAGTATAAATAAAAATGTAATGCCATTTTTAAAAAACGATTTATTTATGACAATGTTTCATGTTATCAGGTTTCTGAGGGTTAGTCATTTAAAGGCGTAACAATAAACATATTTTTCATAAACAGTTCACAAAAACGAGGGGTGCAGGATGCTGGGGGTAGGGGGACTATGAGCATGTGTGCAGACACAAACAGATCAAGATAATCAAAGTGAAATCTCTGGCTATGAGCATGAATCGGCTCTTACCAAACCATTCATGGGTAAGGACGTTTGAACACATAGCTGCATTCACAGGCTGATCATCTTTAATTAAACCACAAACACTCACACTGTCAGGCACACACACCAGGGGAAGTGGAAGTGTTGCATTTTCTTTCTTTTATTTTCTTCTAAAGCAAAAACCAGGCATGAGGGCCAGAATACAAACGGATGTTTTGACATTGGAACCATGATCCTCTCTCAAAAACTGTAAGAGGAGATTTTAAAGTGATTTTAATTGTAAAATACAAGCATGCTAAAATTATCATCATACCCAAAAACTGAAAATATTTTTACAAAGAAAAAAATGTTTATTAAAAATTAAGATAATACATAAAAAAGAAAAAAGGGAATATACATATGTAAATGGACTTAATAAAATCATAAATTCTTCCACTAACATTATCCCATGTAGCTCTTGAGTGTGTGTCCTCACTCTGACTTTAAAGAATTAAAATATAAGTGCCATGTGGCTCATTGTAGAATTGCTATATAAAATGATGTATTTGATTAAATCAGCCTTCAAAAGAAACCTGGGGGATATAATGAAATGTGGGGTCTTTGGAGTGCTCAAACTGAGAAAAGCTTAAATTGTTGACCATGTTGTATGTTTCTCTGTGCTCTTTACCTACATCTCCATCACAAAAAATATTCTTCTCAAAGTTCTCATTCTTCTGCTCAGCTCTTTAGGATGTTCACAAATTGCTAAGTTTCCATACTGCAAAGAGACACACCAGAGAAAAATGTACCATGGTATGATGAGTTGTGGTCTTAAACCACAAGGGGAGAAAAGTTATTTTGAAACTCTTAACTGAAGCAACACACCACTGAGAAGAAAACAGCTACCATGCTGAGCACAACCCACCAAACTAAAGCATGATATGAGCACCATCATTTACCACACACTTTTATCCAAAGTGACTTCCATTCCCCAGCTACAGGGAACAGTCTTCCTGGAGCAACTTGGAGTTAGAGGTCTTGCTCAGGAATCAGTGGTGGTATGGTGAAGGTAGGATTCTAACCCACGACCTCTTGGTCCAGAGGCAAGCATCCTACCCACTAGTCCACCACCACCCCCTGGGTGACTGAAGCATCTTCAGTTTTAGCACAGTAAAATATGATAACTAGATCAGCATTTTCTGTGTTCCCAAACTACAAAATAATGACATGAAAACAACAAAAAAGTTTCAGAAGAACATTTAAACATAATAAACGATTCATAAGAAGTAAATAAAATGTCATTCCAGAATAATAAATAATAACAGATGGATCAGATTTATTTAAACCAATTCAAACATCCAGATTTGTGAGATAGAAGAGCATTCTCAAATGTGATAATATTAAATTCAATTTATTATATGCAAGGTATGAACATTCATTAATATTCATAGAACCATGCATCAGTGCATCTCCTGGCTTTGAGGTCAATGATTTCACAGTTCACTGATCATTAATGAAGACTTCATGGTGTTATCAGTGCCAGTCAGGGAAGTAAGAGAGTTGCTCCTACAATTGGAAGCTCATGGGTCAAGTTCCCAGGACTGCCAGAGGCACCACTAAGTAAAGTACCATCCCCATACACTGATACCCAGGTGTTGTGCTGGTGGCTGCCCACTGCTTTTTTGTGATATCACAAACTTTCGCTCTGACACATATTTGAAAGGGAATGCAACTGACCTATCTCTAACCATATATTACAGAGAGGATTTGGTCACAAAAATTGATTTTTAAAATGATCAATACTTGGCCCCTGACCATCTGATCGATAAGTTGTGTACAAGTGTACCAAATAGGATATTAATAGACGTTTGGATGTTAAAACCATTTCCATGTTGCAAAAATTGTAGGAGGAGTGGCTCAAAAACACAGGGTGGTAGCCTAGTGGGTAAAACACCTGCCTGTGAAACTGATGACAAAACCCCACATTCTACTACTGTATCCTTGAGCAAGACACTTAACCCTTAGCTGCTCCACAGGGCCTACTCTCTTTAACTAATGATAAACACAAGCATTTTATACTTATACTTAGATTAATGATTGGATAATGATTGGATAAGAGCATCAGCCAAATGCCCCCTTTGCGTTCTTTGTGGTGCATTGCCAGATTTTAACAAGCAAACTATAATTACAGCTGAATGCGTAGCAGCATTCACAGGTTCAGTATTTTTCATTAAACTACAGCATATATTGGGACAGCTGGATGGCCTAGTGGTTAGGGCGTTGGCCCTGCAATCAGAGGATTGGGGTTCAAATCCCAACTGCTAGTGTCACGGCTGAGGTACCCTTGAGCAAGGTACCGTCCCTACATACTGCTCCCCGGGCGCCTCAAGGGGGCAGCACCACTGGTGAATGGGTTAAATGCAGAGAAATAATTTGATCCGGGATAAATGAAGTATTCAAAAAAATATATAGTCACGCAAGTGTTTTTATATGACTGCCCCGAGTTGTAGTGTCTTGACGTTTGTTTATGAGTCTGCTGTATGTTTTGCCCCACGTTTTTTACTTTGCTTTTGAATTTTAAATCTTTTTACCCCTTTCGGCATCAATAAAACTTTAGAAGAACAATAGTGTGATGCAATCTCATTAACTAGAAGATGCATTTCCATGAGAAAATGTGAAGTGTGATTGCATGGTTGCTATAAACACAAGCATTTTATACTTAGATTTTTGATTAACAGGTCTTGTAATTTAACTCTGGCAAGTTTATAAGAAGACTTTCCAAGAAACGCTAAACATGGTCAAATACAGATTCTGTACTGATGCTTCAAGATTGTTCTGCAGGTGACACTAGCTGTTCACTTCAGACTGGTTCACTTCAGTGGACTTTCTGTAGATAATCACACACAGCAGAGGGTCTATAATTATTTTCAAACTCATCAGAGAAAAACCCGTCACAAACAGATTAAAGTGCAATTTACAACTAATAGACATGATATAAAGCTCAAACTGTAAAATTGGGCTTCTTGGTTCTGCAAGGAGTGTCACTGATACAGGGTGTTTTACGAAGTCTTACAAGTCACTATCCATGACGCTGATATTGTACCTAAAAGAAGAGGCAGAACCAAGAGTGCCAAAGTGGTTGCCCTGAATACCTCACACAGGAAGCAAAGGTGTCTCAATGGTAGAGCGGCCTCTACTGCCACCACTTGTTGGAGGTGAAGCCCACAGATTATTCTGCCTGACTCTGTTGTGTTTTTCTCCCAGCACTTTTCATTCTGCATCAGTTTTATTCCTATATATGGATTGAGGATCAGAACCAGCAGGTCACAGAGAAGGAGTGTGATTACGAATGCTGAGACTCCGCTTCCAGTTTTATAACCACGATAAAAAACCACAGAGCCCAAACTACAGCTGGCAGACCCAAACACTCTCCTGTGATGAGGAAGATGGACAGTCTTAGAAAACACACGTGTAGAGAAATTCACACAGATAGTTGAAGAACAGGACATGTGCCAGTATTTTACTAGCAAAACTAGCTGTTCTTTGTCCTGTGGTAAATATCTCAGGTGAAGAATGATTTTACAGTAATAACTTGTTAAGCATAACAAAGAGCTAAAAGTCAGACTTACTAAAATGATGGACTGACAGCAGAGGCAGAAAATCAAGTGAGTCCACCCAAACTAAGAGAGCCTGTAAAATTAATAAAAACAAACATTATAATTTAACAAGAGACCTATTATGATGGAGTATATTTTATACTGTTTGAGCTCTAATGTGTGAAAAAATTAATGTGGGAAAAACAGCTCAGATTCAAATACAGTTTGGGATAAAAGTCATTGCCACGTTCCTGTAAAAGTGACATATAATTATTTTAAAAGTTAAATATCACTGCAGAACAGAACATACACATATAGACAATATATAAACACAAATACACAAAAGACAGTCAGTAAAAATGTTAATATATACAAGTATACACAAACACACACACACACACACAAACACACACACAAACGCACGAACACACACACACACATGCACGAACACACACACACACAGCTATATGTAGAAACAAGTATACCACTCAGAGTACCTGCAGATCCTTGAAAAGTATTAAAAAGTCTTGAAAAATGTTTACGTTGTTTAAGGTCTTGAAAAGTATCGTAAATTCTGGAATTTTAAAAGTAGTAGCATTAAATTAACTCTAGGGCGAAATGAAGCAAATTGGGTGCGTGTCCAGTGCGAGAGAAGGAGATCCTCTGACAGTGTTGTATCAGCTCTTTACTGTATGTGTATGCGTCATTACTGTCTGTAAGTACCTAATTCATATGGCGCTGTTGCGCTATTTCTGTTTATTTTCAGAAAGACGCTAGATTAGCCTGTACACTGCTAATAACGGTAGCTAAAGCTAAAGACAGAGTAAAGGGGTGAACTGTTTAATGTCTGTGCTGTATATTCAGGCAATTGTTTAAGGATTGTGTTCAGATGAACAAAACTTACTTGAGCCCTGAACCTATTGAATAATTACAAAAAAAGCATTTAGCCCATCTAGCATCTGTTTAACATAAGCACAGTCGTAATTTCTTCCTTTATTTGTTACAGAACCTTACATCATATATTATCCTTACATGTGCAAGTTTAAATGGACATTAAACATTCATAAACATTAAACATCCCACAGCGAGTCCTCAAGCAGCACATCTATACAGTTTTGGGGAGTGTGGGCCCCCTCCTTCTCCACAATAGGAATATAATGTAGTATGATTGGAAGGCAGTGGTGTGTCATAAAGTGTCTGATTCGCTAATAGTAGCTAAAAAAGGTTGAAAAACAGTGGAGAAAACCCATTGCTTAAATAGATAAAGAACCCAAATCTTCAAAGCTCAAGATTCAGGACAGTGGCTCTGGTGTCGCATGTGCTGTGAGAGCTTATGCGCCATAAAACATAAATAAATAACAGCAGTTTTGGTCCGTTTTCTTGATGTTAACAGAGAAATGGCAGTGGGAAGCTGCCGTATTTTGGGTCAGGATCTTGGGAAAAATCTCTTATTTTCAGTGTTGGAAACTGACAGGTATGGCCTAAGTGCCTAAAGCGTCACTCTTTATAAGCAACAGTCTGCAGTATTCAGCCTGCTTTACAACGAGTTTAGGCTATTTGTAAACGTAGGCTATGTAAATAGTCCTTAAAGCTATATTTAACAGGACATAGGCCCTTCGACTGGCATCACTCGCGCTCAATTTCCTTTCAGTTTTGCCAGCATAGACGTGCTGCTATTAAAGGAAGTCACAGATGTGTCAGACATCGACAAAACAGTAAAGAATAAGTAGAGATGGGCTTGGATAAATGAAATGGGCGATAATGACAAGCCATTTAGTTCATGGTGCAAAACATGAAAACAGCAGGTGTGTGCTTTCGTGTGGTATCTCAACTAGGGGCTTAGAGGATAATGAACAACACAGCATTAAAAATGTTATGCATGGCCGAGGTAATATGGGCCTGCCACAAGGAGCATTTGATTAAAAATAAATAAATAAATAACAATTTCAGTCAGATTATTTTTTTTGCTTCAATGAGAAATTCAATGAGAGATGGTTGGGGGACAAGAAGTACCGAGGCTGGTTGAAAAAGACGTTTTATGTTAGAGCTGTTGCTCCAACATAAAACAATAAAAAATTATGTTCCTAGTTGAAATCAACTAAATTCTAGGCTATTGTTTTTTTGCTGCCATGATGGTCTTTATTTTTCTTCTTAGAGGTCTTCAAAAGGTCTTAAAAGTAATTGAATTTGCATATCAAAAATGTGCAGATACCCTGACCACTGCAATTTATTTTTAAATCTGCATCTCATGACAACCATGACATGCCAGTGTCTGTTAAATTCCTACACTAGCACCTCATTCTGCTTTATGAAGTAATGATTAGTAATCACCTCAATCAAATATTATTTAATGAGGAAAAGTACAAAAAAAACCACCTCTTGCAATGTGAGCAGTTGGATGGCAAAACACTAATAGAAGTACAACAAAGGTAATTATTGCCATTTTGTTTAAGAGAAAACAAAAGATTTGTTTTCTTTGAATTATTTGTTTAAATATTGTCAGCAGTTCTTAAAAACTAGGGCAAAGCTATGCAGTTTAGTAATTGCACCTATAAAAGATAAAACATTTTTGCAGTGGTCTCTTATTTTTTCCAGAGTGTATATAACAGATGTATTTTTAATATTAAGGCACATTATTAAAGGCCAGAAATGTATTCATAGAAAGTTTAATTCATTAAAAACTGTTTATTGCAGTGAGTAGTTAAACTTCTCACCTCTTAATGAGTTAATTTTGAAAATGTAGAACTGGCACAGTCACAGATGAATAAATAAATTAATTAATCAATAACCAGTGCAATGCAGTTATAATTGAAAAAATAGCAAATAATATGTAAATTAAAGAAATAATAGTTTATTTTTTTATAAAATTGTAGAGATATAGCAGTGTATAAGAAGTTTACACAAAATTCCATTGCACACATGATAATACAAACACACAAATATATTTTTTTGGTTAAAAGATGTAAACGGTTACTATGTTCAAATTTTTGTGTATGTAGAGCAGACATCATAATGTTTGTGGGAGATGTTCTTACCTCTGTCATCAGATTTCTGCGAGGTTACTCTGAAAGACTGAAATGTGGATCTGAAAAAATAGAAGACCATCACGCCCTCCCACTTCTACAATGATGCTCTGGTGACGGAAGGTACAGGAACAGAGCACAGGTCAAGCAGATGAGGAACGAACATAAGATGATAAGAAATTTCTTAGCGAAAAGCACAATCTAAAAGATAACATCACTTTATTAAATAACATTAGTGTTCTTTACTTATTTCATACTATCCTAACATGTTAGATTAATTTTGTATGCTGTCATGCAAGCATACACATTTTTTTTTTTAACACACTTTCAGTTAATTTATCTTTGCATTCTTCTTGTACTTTACTTAATGTGCTTTTCATTCTTATGAATCTCATTAACATTCTTCTGCAGTTTATAAGACTGTTATTTCAATCTCAAGGTATTACAACCAGGTCATGGTGTATTTTGAAATGTACATGGTATATTTTGAAATTAAAATAAATTTGTTCCTACTAAAAACCTTTAACTTAGACAAAAATGACTGTTTTATGGGACACTTTACTTCATGAGTGAAAGTTGCTGTTTACAATGACTAGTTCAAGTTACGGACAATGTTATTTTTCTTTTTTTACATTTAACCCTCACTTAGGGTTTAAACATCTTGAAAGGCCACACTTTTATTTTCTGGAGTTGTCCACATACATGAATAAAATACATTATTGTTTTTTATCTATGTAGTGGTTTTATTAGTGGTTCGACTGAAAGAGTGCTCAAACTATATATTAAATCCAACAAGTAAAAGGTAATAATGCATTAAAATGAGCTTTTGTTGTTTTATTCACTCCAAATCAACAAAGTATGTCATTTCAGCAGTGGTCCCAAAATGTTAAGATGGAGCTAAAAACATTCTTATTTAGCAACACATTTGAAGGATATTGCCCCAAGCATAAAAAAAAAAAAACAGAAAACAACACAGATTTTTGAAAGTGCAATGTTCTTTAAACATAAGAAATATATTTTCTTGATCAATGCTGTTTGCTGTCATTAAAATAAAGATAAATAAATACAAACAAGAAAAGTCAAACTTTGTGATAAGTTGAAAGATATATAATGTAAGGAAGATATATCGCCCACTGTAACTAGGATTTTGCTCGATTTGCCCAATTTCCATACATGCCTGAAAGTCTGTAAGATCTTTAGCTTGTGTCATGGAGAAAACTGGAGTGGTAATCTAAGTCTGGATCTTTTTTAAAATCAAAAAAGTTCAAAATCGAATGCAGTCAGAAAATTGAGGCAATGCTGTTTATTAAGGCAGCTTAATTCAGTTATTACTGAATTGTTTTTCTGCCAATAAGAGTAATAATTAAATATTCAAAACTTCTTTATTCCAATGTCTCCAACTTCCCAAGTGTTTCCCACTGGATACGAAGTCAGGTATCACTTAATTAATATTCCTCAATCATGAATGGTCACGCTCCTATTTTATTTCTATACCATGTCTTGTGTACATGAACACCTCATGGATCATTAACATTAAGCACGTGTAAAGACTCTGTGGTTCCTGTACCTACATGGACACTGGACCCTGAATAGTGCACTGTTCATGCCCATGCTGACTATAATTTTCATGACCTCCTGATATAAAAACGCACTCATCACCTATCTTTGACCTTTCGTTGTTCCTATCTTGAGGAGACTAAGTGTTTATTTAAGTACAGCTGTCTTTCCTTTATGTTTGGGATCTCTGAAAGACAATCCTTTGTGGATTGTTTAGAATTTTCTGACCCCTCTCCAGAGGTTAAAGGGCACATGCTGTTCTCCAGATGGAGACAGTGCACATAGCCTCTCGTAGCTTCTGACAATACTACATGAACTATTATGGGACCGAAGACATACCATAAAGTTTAGCCTTATTTCCTTTCTTTTCTCATTCAACTCTTCATCACTTGCAGTTTACATTATAACTTTAAGTTAACATACGCTAACATTTTTATGGTGTTATTAGTCTTTGCGCATCCTCTCTGCTCAGTTACTATAGTCTGTAAGACATGCAGGTTATTTAACCTGTCATCTTGACACACCTCACTGTATAAACACGTTCTTGGCATCCTCTTGGTACTTAGAGGTACCACTTCCTCAGAGGTACTGGCCCCCCAAACAGTTTCCGGTGGCTCAGGAAATGTCACTTGACTGGTACTGAACTTAGCCCTGCCCTCTCAGTGGCTTTGTGTGTCCTGTTAAAGTTCTGCATCCAAATAAACTTTAATTTGCCATCATTTTGCTTGAAGGGTCTCCTTTTGGGCCAGTTTGGTAGAAACTTGGCTGTTGCCTGAGATAGGGGGGAGCAAAGATTCTGCCTCATCAGTAGCTCCGTGGGTGAGGAACTGTTCAGGAGTAACATGATCTGGTTGGGCAAAAGTGCTCTGTATGTGTACTTGAGGCCTTGATGGTCTTAACAGTGCTCTCTGCCTCTCCATGACTCTGGCTGAAGCATGAGCTACTGATCACATATAACTCATAGTCTGCAATGGCTGCAAAGTAAATTATGGTAAATATTAGACCATTATTGCTGATCAGTAGCTCTGGTGAGTAATACACTGTATATTTATATTTAATTTGTATCAAATCTTAACTTAATCGACACTCAAACTATGCGCCGCAGCTTTTAAAGTGTAAATGGATACGTGGTTGCCGTGATTATCGCAATCATTTGGACATGGTGTGAAACAATCAGTCTGATTGCTGAAAACACATAAATACCGCAGTCGCATTTGTGCGTAAAGCAACATAATGGCTGTGCTGACATTGTTAGAAGATTATGCCAAATAGCAGAATCAGAAGAGAATGGGTGTTCAGGGACCATGAGGATTTTTTGGCCCATGATGATGATTGGATGATAAGCCGATTTAGATTACCTAGATGTGTGCTTTTGGAGCTATGTCCTGAACTGGGTCCAGTGTTAGAGAGACCAACCCGACAGAACCGCACCACTCCGGTACAAATACAGGTACTGATGACACTATGGAAACACTTTTTTATTTTGTAAATATTTAGTTCTTTTTTCCTGGGATTTGGTTTTGGGACTTTTGATTGTTCTCAAAGGGACCTTCTCTTAGATTACCCCATGTGTTCTACTTGTCCATCACCAACCTACAAATGCAACTTTGCCTGTACATAATTGAATAGAAATATCTGAACAAAGTTTGGGGCCCTAAGGTCATGGCAGGGTATGGCCATGCCTGGAACAGATAACCATCATAACCAGGGGATGACAATTTTTTTGCTCTAGTACCTACATGAATTAACTGGTACACACCAAAATAAAAGATTTTCTCTGTGTCTCGGCATTGGTAGGGGTGTGTGTGTGCGTGCAGAGCATGTTGTTACCTGTCCACGCTCTCTAACTATACACTTTACTCGAAATCCCATCTATGCTTTGAAAATTTTTTTTTTCATAAGAAAACCATAATATTTAAGTTAAAATACACATTTCAGTTGTGTCACTAGGTTTTCCCTCAGTCCTGTTAACTTAACACTTTACCCCACCTGAAAAATTTGGAACATTCCACAAGTCACATGTTCAACAGGAAGTTGCATCAGTTGGATCTTCTGAAGGCCACGGGTAGACCAAAAGTAAGTTCCCTCTTTTTTTTTCTCTATATTTGATCACATTTTAAGTATGACTGAGGAGGTTAATCTCACTGTTCTGTCCTGATACCTAAATTAATTCTTGGATATTATCTGTTTATTTTCAAAATACACATTTTTGGTAGATCACTAAAATGTGCTCAGTGTTCTCGTGCTATTTGCATAGCCAACATGTAGCTATATTTCATGTTTTTGCTAATTCTATGCTAAAAACTCAGTCCTGTTACTTTCAGTCCTGTTATTAATATAAAGAGTAACAGAACTGAGTGCCAGGAGAGAGTAAAGTCCTCTGGTTTATTGATTTATTAGTTTATTGATTTATTATTGATCTATTGTGCTTGATGTGATGCTGACCCAGAGAGGAGAGAAAGATATTTACAGAAGGAACGAGAAAAATACAGGGAGGACCTAGAATCAGGCAGGAAGAAAAGAATCAATAACCTAAGTGAGAGAGAAAAGCGCAGACGATGCAAAGAGTGGAGGGAGATAGAATCAAGGACAGAAAAGAATCTCTCCAACACCTCATCACCCCTGCACACAGTCCCCAGCTATCACCAGCACGAGCTGTAGATCCACAACCAAGCACTTCCAGATGTAGTTTGTGAAATGTGTCAAGTGTCAAAGAAAATGTGCAAGGGATGCAATAGGGCATGTGTGTGTTTGTTGCAATGTAATAAAGTGTTCATATGGTTGCAAACCTTGAAGGCAGAAACCTCGAGCAGAACCAGATTCAAGCAAATGTTAGCAAACTTTCATTTAACAGCTCTGTTAGGTAGCCATTGTATGAATACATTGAGTTAATGTTTGCTGGTAAAACTTTAATGCCATAGATCAAATATATTGAGCCCAGTATTCTGATCCAAAATTGACTGGATGTAGTGTGTGGGCTCAGATGCAGTATTGTGGCTGTAGTGAGCAGAATTACAGAAATGATCTGTGCATTTGATGGAGGAATGACCAGTGCAGGGGAGTAATTAAACTACATATAAGTTCCCTGTTAAGAGATAACCTGCAACTTTGCAAATTTCTAGTTTATTCCAGTTAATTCCCATGGAAAGATTCCAACTCATTCCTGTTACTTGATAATTTTTCTTATAAACCACCTTTTTCCAATTGTGTTTGGTCCATCATTTATCCATTTATTCAATAAATTACATGATAAAAAATGTAATCAATTTTAGGTTTGGGTTTTCTTGACAAGATAAAAATGGCTTTGTATCTTTTTGAAAAATACATTGTGCATGCATATAAAGTGATTTTTTTTTTGTCATAAATATCAATTATTTGAACATGTAGTCAACCATTTCTTTAACATAAACACTTTCTTGAGGGAACCTCAAAGGAATTAGTTGACAGGCTTTTAAACATGCTTTTAAATGTCACATGAGTTTTGGTAACAGGACTGAGAAAAATGTAACTATCTTCAGCTTAGAAACCTTGTAAAAGATTAAATAAAGCAGCCTGAGATTGACCAATACATGTTTTGAATATATAAATATGTGTTATTAGATTCAGAGGTGAAAAAATATAAAAAATAAAATTTAATTTGGAAGAGTTACAACAAGCAAATGGCACCCATTCGATGGAATGGCCCAGTAACTGTTTATTTATGGGATGTATGAAGGTAAAAACTGTCACCAGTTTGTCCACATCTCTTCTTACACTCCAGCTTTCAGCCCTGTGTTGCTTGATGAACAGCAAGCTAAAAACTGTTTACCTGCATATGTTTACTGACACTGTGATATAACTTTTTTCAGCAGCCCAGATAAGGAGAGAAGCATTTGTCATTTGTTTATATTTTCCTCAGTGGACAACTCTTACACTGAATGAGTGTAAACATTTGTTTAAGCACATTTGAGCATTGTATTTTTAAAAAAAGTGTACAAGCATATTTGCAGTATTTAGCTCCAAATTTCTGCATTTGTGCAGTTGGTTAATTTGAGCACAGTCTCAAATGAAGAGCTTAGAAAATAGGCAGAAATAAATTTTTGTTCAATTATAATCAAATTGAAATTAAAACAACTTCAAATATACTCCCTTTAATGCCTGTTCTACATCCAGTAAACATTAAGAGCTCTCAAAATAACCTTAGAGACCATTGTGAGACTTGAACTAAGCTTGCACTGCATAAACACTGTTTTTACTTAAATCAAGAGGCACCATGAACTACATGGTTCAGTGCATTACACTCTGTTGCATGGATACAACTGCATGTGGTAAGTTTACACCAGATTTAAAGTTGAACTCTAACTAAAACTCAGTTTAAATTTCATCTTTTTCCACCATATTTGTTACTCATTTAGTTGTTCCACATGGAGGAACTTTAACAATATTGTTTCTGTTTTGCTCTTAAGCCCAGAGATTATTGACGTTGACCATAAAGAGGACAATATCCAGCATATTGGGCTTCTTTTCCAGCACTTTTCATTCTGCAAAAGTTTTGTTACTATATATGCATTCAGCAGTAGCAGCAGGTCACAGAGACGGAGTGTGATTATGAAGACTGAGATTCGACTTCCAGTCTTATAACGATGATAAATAACATGCAGAGCCCAAACTACAGCTGGCAGACCCACACACTCTCCAATGATGAGAAAGATGGACAGTCTGATCTTATCAGGTACATAATCTTGTTTATAATTCAAGTCACAGGGATTGTAAGAGAACGGCACATGTGCCATTCTGGTAGTCGTCAAATTAGTTATTCTTTGTCCTGTGATAAACGTCTTACTTGAAGAGTTCTTCTACATTAAATACAACCAAGTAGCTGAGTTCATCCAAAAAGAGAGCCTGGAAAAATATGAAAACATCGTTATTGGATTATAGTTTGACTCCAAGTAAGGGCAAGTTAGTATTTTCATTTGATGTTCAAATGTTCAAGAGATAGTTCTCAAACATTTGTTGGAATCAAAAAACTACCAAATATGGAAGGACGGTCAGAAATAATAATATATTTGGTTATTTTGCCTTTTTTAAAAACCAACAGCATTTTAAAATCAAAGCAAAATCTCCGGCTCTGGGAATTCATCAGCTCTTACCCAACCATTTATGGGTACGTTTTAATGTCTTGAAGTCTGTTTTATGAGTCTGCTGTGTATTTTGTTATGTGCTTTTTATTCTGCGTCTGTGTTTTGTCTCTTTGCATGCACCATACACATAACATGATAATTCTGGCAACACTATCTACGAGAATCATAAGGCCACACACCCTTCCACTCCCATTTATTACAGAGGTCACTGAACCAAACCAAATACTCAGCCCTTGATTATCTAATCAATTACCAGTGTACCAATTCACTGTGTGGGAAGAAGTTGCTGCATAAAATTTTTAAGTGATTTTTAATTGTGAAATACAAGGAAACTAAAATTATCATTATACCCTAGAAATTAAAAAATATTTATACATAGAAAAATGTGAAAATCTTTATTAAAAATAAAGATAATACATTAAAAAATAAGAAAAAAAGAAATACATATGTAAATGAAATAAATAAATTCATACATTTTTCCACTAAGGCTATCCCATATAGCTCTTGAGTGTGTGGCCTTACACTGACCTCAAAGTATTAAAATATAAGTGTCACATTGTAGAACTGCTACATAAAATTATGTATTTGATCCTGGGGGATGGGAGGAAGGGGTAGGGATCCATATAAATATGTTACTGAAACGTGGGTTCTTTGGAGTGCATGTTATTAAATGCTCAAACTGAGAAAAGCTTAAAATGCTGTATGTT
>JBBJLS010021108.1:0-15134 GCA_037577275.1 Bryconaethiops microstoma
TGCGGTCCTGGAGAAATGTTATGGTCCTGGAGGAACGTTGTGGTCCTGGAGGAACATTGCGGTCCTGGAGAAATGTTATGGTCCTGGAGGAACGTTGTGGTCCTGGAGGAACATTGCGGTCCTGGAGAAATGTTGTGGTCCTGGAGGAACGTTGTGGTCCTGGAGGAACGTTGTGGTCCTGGAGGTACATTGTGGTCCTGGAGGAGTGTTGTGCTTCTGGAGGAACGTTGTGGTCCTGGAGGAATGTTGGGGTCCTGGAGAAACATTGTGGTCCTGGAGGAACATTGTGTTTTCACTGTGTACTATATATATGGTGGAAATGAACAAAACCTACTTGACTTGACTTCAGGAGCTGATTAGGGAGACAAGGAGTCTCGGTGTCAAAAACTGGTTTATTCTTTTACTACACGCTTGTAACTTGCAGGGGACTCCCTAACCTGTGGGGCTTCATCTGTTTGCATAGTCTGCTTGTTGTTAAGGACCCTGGTGTGTGTGCACGTAACATTTGAAGCTTGGATCGGCCGATCAGATGTGCCCCTACTGGTGTTGGTCACAGACCATGAAGGCTGAGCTTAAAAAGTGAGTGGAGAAGTAAACAAGGGGTGTATCACCACACGTAATACATCCATGCGAACCTACAAGCTGGGCTAGTAATAAAACAGTGTGTTCCACACAAGTCTTATTTTTTCTAATTTTTCTTATTTATTTATTTTTCTTCCTCTTTTAATTTTTGGTAGGTGGCGCTGTCCTTCGCAGGGGAGCTTCTAGTGAACTGTTTACAGCAAGTGAAGCAACAAAACCTTATTTTGATGCCTTTTTCCACTGTTAGTGAGTGGTATTAGCTGTATTGTGCAATATGTACCATATTATCATATAACAACATTGTAATTAAATGTAATTACAGTTAGACGACTGGCTCCTAAGAGTTAAGCTGTGCTCTCCATGAAGAAGAAAGGCAGAAGGGTGGCACTGAGCTCTCACAGCCCCGCCCGGCTCCAGACAAGGTTCTTCTTGCAGAACGCCAGTGCCAAGGTGAACACAAGTTTCAGTGCTGGTATATTTCCCAGAAAATGCACACTCACGACTGAGTCAGGCCTTGCAGACATTGGTGTGTGTGTATGTGCATGTGTATGTGTGTATGTGTATGTGTATGTGTGTGTGTGTGTGTGTGTGTGTGTGTGTGTGTGTAACTCTTTGGCTCATGCCCAGTGTTCTGGAAAGGAACTGGGCTGGAGTTTATTCTGAACGGAGGTGTGTGTGTGTGTGTGTGTGTGCTCGTGTGTTTGTGTGTGTGTGTGTGTGTGTGTGTGAGGGTTTAAAGTGTGTGCTCTACCATCCCTGGTCCATTTCTCACTTTACAGAAGGGTCACATGCAAAAGTTAGAGCACAAGTAACAAGTGTAAACAGTAGAGTTAGGAGAGAAATTGACATGGTGTAATATTGCAATAATTTTCAGTACAGTATTATATCAGTACATTGGTCCCAAGTGTCAGTATTTATTCATTTAATATTATTTTATCATGTTTAAAATGTATTTATTAGACTTTTATTTTGGTACAGACATCTACTGTCAGTGTCAGACCTTTCTTCTCTTGCGGCACAGTGCAAATTGACAGGAAGACAATTAAGCATCTAATTAAGTATGCATTTAATGGCCACTTGTGCAGAAAAATCTAAATTAATTGACCGCATTATACAGTTTTTTCTGGTCACCTCACGTAACACCACCAGTAACCACTAGATGGAAACATGACACACAGGTTTCTTTGTAAGCTACACCAGGTTACGTGTGAGGAGAGCCTGTTAATGCAAGGGCTGCTTTCACCAATTTCACCATTTTTTTGGAATAAACCATTGTAAGACAATCACTCTAATTCTTCCTAAGTTTGATCTTCCTAAGTTTTATTTTTTTTTCTTTTTAAAGCTGGAATTTGGCACCACTTTTTCTCATACAGATTTTGAAATATGAGCATGGTTCCAATGTTAAAATGTTCATTAATATTCCTTTCAGTGCATGTCCACACAGCTGATTTATCAGATGATCAGGGACCAAGTACTTATTGTTTAAAAAAAATTAATTTTTGTGTTCAAGTCCCCTCTGTAATATACAGGGAGAGGGAGAGGATGGTCAAGTCCATTTTAAAATGTGTGTCGGAGAGAGAGTCTGTCATGTCATGGATATGGAGGATGGAAACAAAAGCATAGCAAAACACACAGCATTCTCAGAAACAGGCTTCAAGACACTAAAGCTCAGGTCAGTGATTAAAACGTCTATCAATGCTTGTTGTGGTTTAATTAAAAGTAATCAGCCCTTGAATGTGGCTACAAGTTCAGCCATCCTTACCCACAAATGGTTTGTTAAGAGCCCCTCGGTGGCGCAGTGCTCTAAATCAGAAGATCAGAGGTTCGAATCAATGGTGCAAGAAGATTTTTTTAACTCAAACTTTTTTTTGCCCATAAGACCAGTGTTTGAGTGTCTCTTTTAAAGCAGCCACACTATAACGCTTCACATTATATCTTGGAAATGCATCTAGGTGTCTATGTAGGTTAATGTCTATGGAAGATTATTTGCACAAAAATTTGAATGGAAATTCATTTTGCAGCTGTCAGTCTAATGTCCAATCTCTTTATTCAAATGCAATAGCGCCCCCTGGGCAATTGCATTGCATGTTAGGGAGAAAACCTCAATTGACAGTTCCCAACTGTCAGAACACTCATCAAGGCGGCCCCTCACTAACGCCTCGCCAGAATCAAGGCAACCGAGTAATTTGTTCATTTACAGCAGAGATTCTCAAAGCGTGGGGAGAAGAGATCTGGGGGAAAGCCACACAGAACTAATGTGTAACATCCGAGTAATTTCACAAATGTTAACCAGTTCATTCACTGCCGTCAGAGCCTTAGAGGGTAAGAACATCTTCAGAACTGTTTTAAAAATGCTGTTGAAAGCCCCAAAGTATAAATTTTAAATCCACAAAGTCAAAATTCGTCATTTCAGTTGTGTTTAACGGCTGTTCTTTCAATAGTAATGATACACATGATTTGGCTTTTTTTTTTTAATTTTTAAAAACTTTTTAAAATTGTTCTCAGGCAAATTACATATTTTCTTTCAAGGTCATAATAAAGAATTAAACTTGCTTTTTGTTAACTATATACAGTTTTGTGGGACCTGTTGCCAGAATAAATGTAATTGAATTTAGCGTTCTGTTGTTTTGGGAGTAAAACAGTCACTTAGCGGAAGTCTAAGGAAAAGTCCAGAATCAAACATTAAAGCCGGGATTCCCTGTGTTTTATGTGCTCGCCAGCTCCTAAGCAGGGTTTGGAATGATTAGTACGTTTCGTGTCAGGCCTGTGATGTTCTTCCACCCTTACCCTACATTTCTAAACACCCTGCAGGATTCTGGACAGCTTTGAGTGTTTGGAACTCTTGGTGATTTGTCGGGGTGAGTCAGATCTCTCTGAAGATGACCTTAGCAACAGCTTCACTGTGAAAGAAAATAAACATCAACATCAAGCCGAGATACCTCAGGATTCACAAAATCAAGGTTCCTCAACGGTTCTTGTCTTAGAAATGAACTTTAAGTGGAAGTTTTTAAATGTCTGGGATTGACCCACAGGCCCTGGCTTCCTTTCCTCACTGCTGCAATTAGAGAAAAACTCAGTTTACAATGTTTTATGAACCATTGCTGAATAATAAAGATGTAATAAAGACTTGATAAAGATGTTATAAAAATGTTATAAAGACTAAGTCTGTGTACATCTTAACGTTCATATATAATAAGGATGAGAATTTAATGGGACTATGCTTTAAAAGTTCTTCGCACTCACACTCCTCATTAACAAATGAGGTTATTTCAAAAAGCATCAACCGAAAGGCTTTTTACGGAACCAGATGTGGTTCTAGCATGGCACCCTTTTTGACCCTTGATTTATTTTCAGGGATTATGAATTTATGCATGATGTTCACCTCTCCACGGCCCTCTCCATGATGTGAATAAAAGTGGTCAGTAGTGAGTCTGACTCGCCTTCCACCTTTCTGTTCCTGTTCTCCACATCCCTGCAGATAAAAGGCTTTCCTTTCAGCAGAAAACCATCCAGCTGAGTTTGAGCCCCACACGCAGATCCCCGGAGATATCTGCACCGCTAGCTATAATCCAAACATGCTGAAGAAGAAGGGGGGGGATTGGGGAACTGTTTTAAGATTTCCTCAAAACAAAGTGGGAATACATTCAGGAGGTGGAAGGAATCTCTTTGCCAGGTAACCCCGGGGTCTTCTTGCACAACGCAGCAGTTTTAGGACCCCCCTCTAACTGTCAAACCGAACACTGAACCTTCCTGGCAGCTGTAACTTATGGTCGGTACCACAGTTTCATCAACGTTCTGGACACACACTTTAGATCGTGGCATCCGCCTATCGCTCTGTAAACCAGTCAAAATATTGCCACTCGTTCCGGCCCATTCCCAACTGGTTTGGACAGCTTGACGTGTCCATTAGTGGCGTTATCTGTGTAATTAAAGGAGGCACGTGCTGGGAATTTCAGACACCCTGTCTGGGCCGGTGGGGCAGGAGTAATCAGCCCAATCATATGATGATGGGCTCCCATACTGTACTGCCCTCAGCCGTCATGGCGCAGAGCTTAATGAGGATGAAACAAGGCGCAATTAAACTGATGTCAAAAGATGCCAAATAATGAAGCCAAATCCTGGCCCTCACGCCACCAATCAGGACCCATTACTCACCGCTGAACACACTCGGCAGCCAGGGGCCTCCACCGTAATGAGGACACACTGGCACCCTCTCAGCTGCTGGGGGGGGGGTTGAAGGAACAGGCATCCTTTTTGGAGTGCTTTTAGAAAACCTTCAACAACTTGCAAAGCCGAGTAAATTTGCCACGAACAACACGCATGGGATATCTGAGGCAAAGAATCCGGGTTAAAGTTAGGTGGGCCTTCAGAACCCACCTAACCGTACTGTGCCAAAGTCTTGGGCACCTATTCAAATTTGATTAAAGTCATTTTATTCTCAGCATGTGTTAAAGTGTCTTCCAGCAAAGTTAACATAACAAAAAAGAAGGGAAACGAAAAAGGTATTAAAATTTGTTCTGTGTGTAAAAAAATAGTTGATATTGTGCGAGCTGGTGAGGAGAACACAGGTTCCGTTCCAGAGCTCTCGTCGGTGCCTCCAGCCATTGCTTGGATTTGTGAAATTCCATCAGAACCCATTTATTGACGACTGTGAAGGAACAGCCTGAACTAGACGATTCCAAGAACTGGAATTAGCCTGACATAAACAAACTTGTTTTCGTTGAGACTGTTTTAATCTTGCTTGATTTTCTGCAGGGTTTTCTTTAGAATTTATATTTCATATTATTCTTCCCCCCGACCCCGAGTGTGGATGGATGGATGGATATTATTCTTGTCTGTGTATCTCTGTGTGTCTTTGCAGTTTCCTCCGAGATTTTAACAGTTTTCTGATTCTGATTCTGATAGCAAGCCAGCCATAAAAGTTATTGTAGCACAGCAACAGAGCGACAGGGTCATGCACAGCCAGGAGCTACGTTCAAAACAGCAACAACCCTTGAGAAGGGAGACCCTGCGTCTTTCGACCTTAACCCTAACTCGTAAGTACTCATAGAACATTGTATCTACGCTTCTCCTCTGGAAATTCAGGGCTTGGGAGTTTGCGCTCTGTGGAATGCTTTCCATTGTCATTAGCATTCTCTGTTGTCTGTGGTTACATCCAGCAACGATGACCTCCATCGAGAACATCAGTTCTCCTTCCAGAGGAATCCCACTTTGCTATAAACACCAGGCTTAGAAGATGAGGAGGTCCACAGCAACGGTAACCTTCGTTGTTGAGGAAAGTCCAGTCATCCGGAACATCTCGACTCAAAACAGGAGTGCCATGCTCTTTGAAACCCTCTCTGAATTAAATTACTCTCTTAACATCTCCTTTCTCTCCAGATACAGCCTCCAGGAGCCGAACTGCAGTGTCATCATGGAAGAGGAGCGACCTAAAGGAGCCCAGATGTTATCCAAAACAGGCTCTGACCTTGTCGTACCGTCACTACAGGCACTGGCATTGATAAGCGACTTAATTATGCTAATGTGGAGTGAAGGTTGCATTCACATACAGGCTCACCTAAAAGGGCATCCCTTAAATATTTGCCTTAGATTTTTTGCTAACTGCTTCCACATGATGTTGGAGTCGAACCCCAGAAAAGTCTGTTATTACCTCCATGCTGAAAGGAGCGAAAGCTGAGAGTTTAAATTGCCATGTTTACATAAACTCCATACAGCTTACAGAGACTCGGTTACACCGCCTGACGTCGTACCCAATTAACAAAGCCTTCATGCCCTATTTGGTCACAGATTCCTCTCCTGAAGTTATCTTCACACGTTTGTAAACTGTTCCACCCACAGATTTTCTGTAAAGTTAAAATGTGCCAAAGGTGGATAACTGGAGAAACCCAAAGCTGAGCTGATGTTATTTTTTTTCCACCTTAAATTAAAGAGGCTGCCAAACCTCTCTGTTTTCTTTCACCATGGCAACATTTACATCAACTGCCACCACATAAGTCTACCTGGCACAGAAGGCTTGGATGCAAACTAAGCGTTATCGTGCTTCACTGTTTCTCCCAGCTCTGGGGGCTGAGCTGTTCTTCTGTAGACCACCATATAAAACCTGAGGAGACACCAGACGGCTAATCTAAACACTTAACCCTTAGAACATGAGCAGCACGGATCCATAAATCGTCATTTATATGGCAAAACAGCTCCTTATATGGAAGTTTCGCTGGTTTGTGTTGATGCTCAAGGTGTCAGACGTCATGCTGAGCTTTGTTTGTTGTTCCTGTGTCACGTAGAACCAAAGTTATTGTAATAATCCGCTGCTGTGGTTTAAAGACGGCGTCACACACAAATTAACATAAAGTTCAAAAATGAACAAATTTCTTTTGTTCATAGAAACAAATAGAAAAACACCAGATCTCTGAACCCGGAGAACTTTCAGCATAGTCTCCGCCCACATGTGGGTGGGGAAACCCACAGAGGGAGGGGCTCCGGAGAGGGGCCCAGAGAAAGAGCAGCAAACGGCGAGCGTGTAGGAGAACAAACACCGGTTCTAGACTGTTTTACACTGGTTATATATACTAGAATCAGAGTTTACTGATACACTCTGAGTTCTGATGGTAAACACTGGTTCTAGACTGTTTTACACCGGTTATATTTACTGAAATCAGAGTTTACTGATGCACTCTGAGTTCTGAGGGTAAACACCGGTTCTAGACTGTTTTACACCGGTTATATTTACTGAAATCAGAGTTTACTGATACACTCTGAGCTCTGAGGGTAAACACCGGTTCTAGACTGTTTTACATGGTTTATATTTACTGAAATCAGAGTTTACTGATACACTCTGAGGGTTCTGAGGGTTAAAGCCAGCGGGGTGAAGATCAACTTACCTTCGACGTGAGCTACTGTTAAACTACAGATCAAGCAGGAAACATTATCATCATTAATGCTGATGTAAAGATTCAAGCCAGCTTCGCTTTCAAAGCAAAAGCCAGTTACAGCGACATGCCAAGTAAGGGCAATTCCACACGAACTAACGAAATCCAATCACACATACACTAACTCTATATCTCTTTAAATCAGAACCAGAATCAGAAAACCTTATTGATCCTGGAGGAAATTGTTTATCATCGCTGCTGGAACAAAAACATTTTTCTTGCTTGTTTATTATTTTGCATTATAAGAAAGCAACAGCTGCCTCCTGCATTGCGTAAATATTCTGCTAACTTCTTAAATCATACTGAAAACTGGTGGTGTCTTTTCCTTCTCCTGTAAAGTAAAGTGGCCCCTTATAGTCCCACGTGAACACACCACACCACAGCACACAGTGTGAACAATGTGAAACTCTCTACATTGTGAAGCAGGGGCCTGCCACACTGAGGGTGCCCGGGGGGCAGTGTGTGGGGACGGTACCTTGCTCAAGGGTGCCTCAGTGGTGCCACTAGCAGTGGGATTCAAACCCACAACCTTCTAATTGCAGGGGCATCTCCCTAACCACCAGGCCAACAACTACCCCAAAAAGCGGTTATAGCATTTCGACATGGCAGTCAACTATTACCACCTCTGCAAAATATTACTTAAGTAAGTCAACCCCCTGTTCGTCAGCTAGTTGTGGACGTACAAGGTTTTGTTCTGACAATTACTTTTTAATTTCAGAATAAAGCTGAACTGTGTATTTCAGCGAAGACTACATTTTTCATTAGAAGTTTTTTTGAGATATCGAGGCACGTCATTTTTTAAAAATCCATAATTTTGTCTGCCCATTAATTCTAGCCAGTTCAGACTTCCTTAGTTTTTACAAAACAATCTGTGATCAGTAGTGATGGAATTACACATTGTGGAAGGTATTTTCTGTAAAAAAGTGAGTGAAATCCTGCTTACGAAGTCTCGAACATGGAGATATTGCATCTTTTGCTCAAATGCTATACATAATGGAATTCGCCTAAATGACTATTGATTACTCATTTACTGATGTTAATGGTCATTGATCAACTGGAGTAAAACACGCATCCCTAATGTATACGTTACAACCCCTTTTTAAAAAACAAAAAACCCCTCTTTGTTGGCCTGAAGCCCACAAAGCAAACAAGAAAGCCCAATTCCACAGTAAAAGAAACATTTACATTTACATTTACGGCATTTAGCTGACGCTCTTATCCAGAGCGACGTACATCAGTGCTTAAGTCATCTACATGTGTATCTTAAACCTGTAAAACTAAACTCAAGTCCACATCCATTGTTCAGCCAAGTTACTACATGCTCACTAGACCTAGACTCCTGCCAAGCGAAACAGTATGAATACATAAACATCTGCACAACATTATTGTAAAGCTCTTTACAATCTTTATGCCAATTCGATTAATAAAGAACCACAACTAATTGATCATAATGGATCACTGTATGTTATAACTGCTCAATTAAACTTGAACAAGTTTTCAAAGGGGGTTCACTTATTTAAATTTTGCAGTGGTGGTAATAATTGGTTGCCAAGTCGGCCTCCCCGATCTGTGCTTAACAAAAATGAGTTTAACATACGAGCAGAAAGTTGTACTAGTAAAGCTACATCATGTAACTCTTTCCCTATGTTAAGGTTAGCTGATCTGGAAAATCAAGGTTCAAAAATCAATGTTATATTAGTGCCAGGCTAACGAGGGTGAACGTTCACTCGACCAACACTCAGTTAATATTACTCTACTGAGTTACTCTGCATCCATATGTTCAAATGACTGGGTGCCTTTCTATTCTCTCTGTTTTCATTCTGGTAAGCATCTCTCCTTCTCTTTCTCTCTCTCTCTCTCTCTCTCTCTCCATCTCTCTCTCCCTCCCTCTCTCTCTCCTCTCTCCCCTCTCTCTCTCTCCCTTCCTCTCTCTCAATGTCACTCTGTCTCTATCACTCTCGCTCCCTCCCTCCTTCCCTCCCTCTCCACTTCCCTCTCTTCACGCCCTTTCCCTGAACGCTCCAAAGTATTTTTCAAGGAATTTTCTACTACTGAGGGGGTGCCATTACCATATGCACCATTTACGCTGTGGACATGCCCCATCTCTTTTTTTGTCAAGGGCCATTTCATCCCAACCACTTTCTGAAATATCAGCACCCTCAACCCCCCAAACCAGTTTTCAGATCAGATTTGTGTTTAAACTGTATCTAATTGTATCAAATTCCTTAATAAAATAAATAGTATGAATATGTAAACACCCTAATAACAATACTGTAAAGCTCCTCAGTAGTGTCTTCATTCCCAGAGTGGACTTTTTGCTCGGCTGGTTTTCAACCAACCCAAAAGCTTGCATGTCACCCCACTGCTGAGTGACCTACACTGGCTACCCATGGCTGTCCGAATTAAGTTCAAGTCACTAACTCTTGCCTGCAGAGTGACATCTGGGTCTGCACCCCGTGACCTTAATCCCATCATTCAGGCTCCAACTCGCTCCCTCCACTCCTCCAAGGAACATCATCTGACTCTACCATCCCTACACACAAGGTAAACCCAGTCCAGACTGGTCTCATTCTGGTTCGCCGCTGGTGGAATGAGCTGCCTATGACAACCAGAGCAGCAGAATCCCTCTGTATCTTCAAAAACCTCCTGAAGACTCATCTGTTTAGAGAGCACCTCCTCTCCTAATGCACAATCTTCTTGCTCTACTCCTACATAAAGATTTTAGTACTTAGAACTCTCCTCTGGTTCTTACATTGTCCTGAACTCTCCTCTGGTTCTCACACTGTATTGAAACTCTCCTCTGGTTCTCAAACTGTCCTGAACTCTCTTCTGGTTCTCACACTATTCTGAACTCTCCTCTGGTTCTCAAACTGTCAAGAACTCTCTTCTGGTTCTCACACTGTTCTGAACTCTCCTCTGGTTCTCACACTATTCTGAACTCTCCTCTGGTTCTCAAACTGTCCTGAACTCTCCTCTGGTTCTCACAGTCCTGAACTGTCCTCTGGTTCTCACACTGTCCTGAACTCTCCTCTGGTTCTCAAACTGTCGTGAACTCTCCTCTGGTTCTCACAGTCCTGAACTCTCCTCTAGTTCTCACACTGTCGAGAACTCTCCTCTGGTTCTCACATTGTCCTGAACTCTCCTCTGGTTCTCACACTGTCGTAAACTCTCCTCTGGTTCTCACACTGTCCTGAAGTCTCCTCTGGTTCTCAAACTGTCGAGAACTTTCCTCTGGTTCTCACACTGTCCTGAAACTCTCCTCTGGTTCTCACACTGTCGAGAACTCTCCTCTGGTTCTCACACTGTCGAGAACTTTCCTCTGGTTCTCACACCGTTGTCAACAATCCTTTGGTTCTCACACTGTCGTGAACTCTCCTCTGGTTCTCACACTGTCGTGAACTCTCCTCTGGTTCTCACACTGTCGTGAACTCTCCTCTGGTTCACACTGTCAAGAACTCTCCTCTGGTTCTCACACTGTCGAGAACTCTCCTCTGGTTCTCACACTGTCGTGAACTCTCCTCTGGTTCTCACACTGTCGTCAACAATCCTCTGGTTCTCGAGAACTCTCCTCTGGTTCTCACACTGTCGAGAACTCTCCTCTGGTTCTCACACTGTCGTCAACAATCCTCTGGTTCTCACACTGTCGTGAACTCTCCTCTGGTTCTCACACTGTCGTGAACTCTCCTCTGGTTCTCACACTGTCGAGAACTCTCCTCTGGTTCTCAACTGTCGTCAACAATCCTCTGGTTCTCACACTGTCGTGAACTCTCCTCTGGTTCTCACACTGTCGTGAACTCTCTTCTGGTTCTCACTCTGTCGTGAACTCTCCTCTGGTTCTCACATTGTCGAGAACTCTCCTCTGGTTCTCACACTGTCGAGAACTCTCCTCTGGTTCTCACACTGTTCTGAAACTGAACTGTTTCCTCGTACTGTAAGTCACTTTGGATAAAAGCATCTGCCAAATGAATGCTCTGAAATGCTCCAAGAAGTGGCCTCCTCTACAATGATGCCTCTCAAGGTTGATCATTTCCAAGCATCCCTGTTCAAGAAATATGTTTGGCATAGTCTCCACCACTTCAAACCAAACTGATGCCTGTGTCCATCACTCTTTAGTATGATCACGATTTGTTGAGGTAAAATCACAATACCGCCATAAAAACCTAATGACGTCGTATGACTGATGTTAGTTTTGACCAGAAATTTTAATTCTGCTTCCAACGTATCTGAAAAGACTGGAATTGTCCCTTATTTGGCACAGAAGCAACCAGTTCTACTGAAATCATCTTGCAGTGAGCGCCAAGCTGATAAACACAAACACACACACACACACACACACACAGGAGAAGGACAGTCATTAGGGTGACATGTATGCGTAACCAACATGAAACACTCTATGAGTAATTTTCATCACGGCACATACATGTTAAAGAGGGTGAGATTAGACACACACACACACACACACACACACACACACACACACACACACACACACACACACACACACAGGCACAAACCTTAAACGGAGTGGGGGTGAAAGGGTTAGTTGGGGAGAGACGAAGGAAAAGTCTACTGTGACTCTCAACATCCTATAGAGAAAAAAAAGAGAGTGTAACCAGCACCAGTGAGGAAAAGAGAGATTGTGAGAGAGAGAAAGAGAGAGAGAGAGAGAGCAGTAAAACAGAAAATAAGAGAGACAGAAGGACAGAGAGAAAGAGGAAAGATCAAAGAGAGAGGGCGTACTGAACACACACACACGCTGATAGAAAATCAATATACTATTCATTTACATATTTTAAAGGGGTCATATTCTACGGTCATAATTCAATTTAGCAACCTCAGCACAATTAACAGGCTATTATTGTTACTGTCCCTTTAAGAATGATATATGTGCATGACCTCTGTTCTGACTGGCTTCCCTGTATTCAAAATGTCTAGCTTGAAAACTATTATGTTCTGACTGAAATCCCCAATGGAGTTGCAGGCTAAACAGGTATAGGTTGAATGGGCAGTCATATGGGAATGACAGCATGGCTGTGACATCACAACCATCAATTTAAAATTTTGTTCATCACAATTTCTAGATGGCTCTGCATTTACTGAAAAGTGTTTGCTTCAGCAGTGTTTGTCACTGTTAACAGTGTGTATTTGTACGACATTGAACTTTTTCAGATCTGTTTTTTCCCCTTTAATAACATCTGAAAGCCACTGCGGATCAAGGGACACGCACATACGCCTTTCTGAACACTTTTGGAATGAAACAATGTATTACTGTCTCAAAAGGAACGAGTGGTACTGACAAACTGTAAAACAAATCGGTCGCCAGGCCTCAATAAAGTGCCATTCATTTCAAAACCTTCTGTTTTGACTAGAAAAACGCTGGAAAGCACTGACCTTGTCGTTGCTGGGCTTCGTGACGGCCGCTGCTCTGTCCTCTATGGAGTCTGTTGTCGACGTCTGTTGTTTGAGCATAAATGATAAAAGAAAGAGTCTGAAAGTGCTTAAAGATTACTTACAAAAGGTACTTGAGGTGGAGCGCACCTACACACAGATCCTTCACTCATAACTGCCGTGAGAATGGCATCAGTGCGCCTCCCTGGCTGTATATAACGCTCCAAATGAGGCCATCCAGCATAATTAAGGGGTCCTTTAATGGCAGACTGCGGGCACTGTGAGTGGCTCCGGTGGTTTATGCTTGTTGTTTAGAGACGTTCAAATAAAGAGAGTTTTAGTGGCCATCTGCACTCAGACAGCTGCGGCTTCCTTGATGAAGAAAGACTCGCCGCCCGCGCATCTGGCCTGAGACTTCACAAGCAGCTGACGCTGAGCATTAAACTGCACATCATCACGGTGAATAAAAACCTTATATCATCCAAATAACTGAAACGGTGCTGGAGATGTTGGAAGAGTTGAGAAAGGGCCTCTCCGGTTCACTAGTTCTTCTTTATAAGGTCTAAATCCACATAAGGCGGTTTATGCTCATCAGAAGATGCTGGGTTTGTGGAAGCTCAAATTACACAAAACTTTTTATAGCAAATATGCAGAAACTGAGGGTGTTTTTTTCATTGTACAAAGTATCAGAACGTTTGCTGTCATGGGCCCAGTAGCAAAATGTCCAGTTTTAGGGTTTCTTGACGTGGGCTTCGGCTGAAGGCTTGCCTGTATTGACTCGGGACCCAAATTGAGACTTGACTTGCCCCTCGACTTGAGGTTTACCTGTACATACTTGGGCCTCGACTTGAGACTGACCTGTACTCACTTGGGACCTGACTTGAAACTTGACTTGGGCCTCGATTTGAGGCTTGCTTATACTGACTTAGGCCCTGACTTGAGGTTTGCCTGTGTTGACTTGGGACCCCACTTGAGACTTGACTTGAGCCTCGACTTGAGGCTTGCCTGTGTTGACTTGGGACCCCACTTGAGACTTGACTTGAGCCTCGACTTAAGGCTTCCCTGTTCTGACTCGGGACCCGACTTGAAACTTGAAATGGGCCTTGACTTGCCTGCAATGACTCGCGCGTGAAACCCACCTATACCAAATCCTGAGTTCACTTGAGACTTGCCTGTACTGGTTTGGGATGCAACTTTAGACTTGCCTGTACTTACTCGTGACTCGACTTGATTTGTATTGGCTTGGGACTTGACTTTAGACTCAACTGTACTGATATGTACTGAAATAACTTCTCTTCAGACTTGGCTGTATTGACTGAACTTAAGATTTCCCTGTCCTGGGATTTGACTCCAGACTTGAGTGTTAAGACCCGCTTACTGCCAATTTGGTCACAGTGACACTGACTGGTTTCAGCACTCACTGAAGGTCAAAGGAGCTTTTACGACTGTGTGAACAGTAACCATGACAAGTCCTGTGATTCTGTTCTTGTATTCTAATTATTGTATTTGACTATTTGACTACAATGATCTGTAAGCAATAATGTTTCCATTACCATCCCATATATACTGTATATTCACAATGATGCATTACAATAGAGCAGGATTAAAACACACACACACACACAAACGCATGGGAGAGTCGTTCTAACCTGCAGAGGGGTGTGTGTAAGGTGGGCTGGTGCGTTAGAGCGGAGCAGCAGCTTGCTGTTGTTTAGCTGCAGAAAGGGAACAGGAGGCTTCTACAAGCACAACACAGGAGGTTAAAGCACTGCTACACACACTTCTCCAACGCTAATACACACCTGCTGGGTCAACAAATTACACCATGAGTGCTCACGATCAACACAAGAGAAGAAAACGACTGAACAGAACAGCTCAGCACCCCTTCTGCTTCTGAAGCAAATGCACTTAATTAATCACATTAACTCCGTCTTCTGCAAAAATAACTTTATAGGCTGCTTTATAGTGGGGGTGACGCATTAACACTCATCCAAAGGTCTGGAATCACTGTTTTCAGTCCTATAAAACCAGTCTGGCCATAGATACATGTGGCATAATGAAACTACCGCTCAAGATGATAGACTTTATGATAGTCTATTATAATAATAATAATAACTATGATGAAAAATGAAGGCAGGTTTAAAAAAAAAAAGGATTTAAAAAAAGTATAAAAACACTGCTGTAATCGACACTCTCCTCTTGCAATGTGACCAGTTGGATGGTAAAACACTACTAGAA
>JBBJLS010021116.1:0-15134 GCA_037577275.1 Bryconaethiops microstoma
AAAGTAGACTAAATGCAGAGAATACAAGGTTAGAAAAATGAATGAAAGAGACAAACAATGGAAAGTAATACTGAGGCTTTATTTCTTTTTGAAAAAGGACAGGTGTTTGTTCATGTTGAACACTGAATATTTGTCAATAAAGATACAAGCAGAGGAGCTGGAAGAGGCAAGATGCGACTCCCAACTCTCGTTTGTTTTCCTGTATTTACAGTTCCAGCTACAGTAATCTGATTGTCTGGTCTCCGGAGCCGAGACCTGCAACAGATTCATGGGGACTTGTCCAGGATCGGCGTCACGTGACACGGGGAGGCTGATCCAACCATCTCAGGACCATTTGGGACCAGGCGGCGTTGGGCTAGAGGCTGGCGGCTGCTACATCCACAGGCGACCTGTAGGTGACTATCTCCATCCTGAGGTCGAGGCTGCAACGTAGGGGGCAAAAGAGAGTGAGATCATGGCGTATTGTGCGAGGAAATGCTTGGTGTGGGACATCCGAAAAGACCCGATCACACTACCTGCTGATGAATTGTTCCATATTGCCAAGGTCATCGGTCCTGTACAAGGTAAAGACTTGAGGGTTGTTTTGAATACATCAGCAGCTTTATGTCAAGTGAATCTTTACTTGAGGCTGAGGATCAGGTTATGAGTGAACTGTTGTCATTACAGGAGACTGTAAAATCAGCAAAACCGTTCTGCAACACTGAGTGTACATCTGATGTTAATGCAAACACATGTGTCACATCCACCCACTACAGATAAACAGCCACTGACTACTAATGGCACCCACCTGATACCACAGGCTACAGCTGATTTAGGGGGTGTTAAGGGGGCTGAAAGTAGAACAAACACAGATTTAAGTAAAATGTTTGCGAAGCACTTAGCAAGAAAATACAACATTACATGACAACACACACACAACACACTGATAAGGCCCAATCTGATGCACAGGGGTCACGTGTGCACCAGATTGGGCCATATCAGCCACCACCCCTGCACCGGTCTGAACGACCTCAGTTGACAGCTCACAGCAGTACATTTCCATTGGTAGAACTCCCATGTATCCAACATGGAGAGTTCAGGATACACGGAGGCCAGATTGGGGACCGCTTGTCAGACATTGCATATAATAATGTGTGCAGACAAATGGATGCTGGCCTCAGAGTGAACTTCAGTGAGACTGACATTATCAGAGGTGTGCTACGAATCATCAAGCCTGGCATTTTCAAGGAGATGCTGATAAATAGGGATGACACGACAGTAGATGAATTAAAAGGGTTCGTACGGTCACACCTGGGAGATCGGAGCAGCACAGAACTATTTCAAGAATTGATGTGCACCAAACAAAGTGACCACGAGACACCCCAGCAGTTCTTATACCGTGTAATGGAGTTGAAGCAGAAAATACTTTGTGCAGTGAGACAAGCTGACTCAGACCACAAGTATAGTGCAGCCACTGTACAAGATGTGTTTTTACACACAGTATACGAGGGCCTGAATCACTGATGTAAAGACATCTACAGCGAATTGAAGCCACTGCTTGCTGAAAGTAATGTGACCGATGATGCCATCCTTAGACACGTAATGAAAGTCACCAGTGATGAAAATGAGAGGCTGCGACGATTGGGCCCAACGACCAGAATGAAACGTTCCATAGTGATTGGTGCTCAAGTTCACAGTGAACCTGGCAGCGATGAGGGAGGAAGGACAGAGGTTGCTGCCGAAAAAGAATTGAGGCTCTTACCAACATGGTTGATGCACTACAACACTCCCTGGCCTGAAGGCAATACAACACTCCCTGGCCTGAATGATCTGAAGGTATGTGCAGTGAATGGAGATCCTACTCCATTTGACGGATGGACAGTCATTACAGTCAACTTGCTAGGAAACGAGGATCCCAGCCTGTCCATCAATGTGCCGTTCTTGGTAAGCAAAATGCCAATTGATTGGCCACTCCTGGGTTTCAATGTGGTTGAGGAACTGGTTCAGGGCCAACCCGAACAGCTCATGCAAACACTTACCGCCTCTTTAATGGGCGCTATTGATGTCTCAAATGAGAAGGCACAAACCCTAATTGATGTTATACGGGCTACAGAAGAAAATGAATGTGGTCGTCTGAGGGTCGGCCAGAGTGGAGTCATCATTCCAGCAGGACAGGTTGCTTGGGTGCAATGCCGGATCACGTCAAAGCTAGCACAGTTGGGTTCAGTAGTCTTGTTCGAGCCACAAGTAGTCTTGTTCGAGACGGCAAGGACCGAGGAGGCAGACACTAACACGGGCTTGTGGCATCCTCCTGTTGACTTGGGGCACCTGAGTGGCCGTCAATGTTTGACTGTACAGAAGATGTTATATGAGGAGTCTGGCGTCTTCAGTAAAGGTGACAATGACATCAGATGCATCCCCAATCTACAGATGTCCATCACCCTTCAAGATGCCGTTCCAGTTCAGAGAGCATATTCCGCTGTGCCGAAGCCCCTGTTCAGTGAGGTTAAAGGCTATATACAAGAACTCCTGGCCAAGGGATGGATCGTCAAGTCCAAGTCGCCATACACCGCTCCAGTGGTTTGCGTTAGGAAAAAGGATGGCAAGCTTTGGCTCTGTGTGGACTACCACATCCTAAATAAAAAGACCATTCTTGATCGACACCCATTGCCTAGGATACAGGCGTTAATTGACACTTCCTGGTTTAGCATTTTAGACCAGGGTAAGGCCTACCACCAGGGCTTTATCGAGGAGGGTTCCAGACACATGACAGCGTTCATTACACCTTGGGGCCTGTATGAGTGGGTGTGGATCCCTTTTGGCCTGTCAAATGCACCTGCTGCTTTCCAACACAGCATGGAGGAGATGTTAGACTCATTGAGGGATGAGTGCTGCATACCCTACCTAGATGTTGTCCTGTGTTACGCCAAGTCATTTGAAGAGCATGTTGAGAGCCTTAGACGTAAAACTGTAACCTGAATAATGTGAGATGTTCTGGAAAGAGGTCAGGTACGTGGGGTGCCTGGTGTCTGCTGAAGGAGTGAGGATAGGGACCTGGAGGCTATTTGATCTCTCGCACACAGGACCCCACACACGGTGAGAGATGTACGAAGCCTGTTGGGGTTCCTCAGCTAATACCGAATGTTTATCCAGGACTTCTCCAGTAGAAGCTCCAGCGATGACACCCAGATCCACGAGACATGAAAGACAGAAAAAAACAGTGAGACATACAAGCAACAACAACATGGATGACAAAGACAGTGACCTGGCAAATTGTGATGTAGATAGTGACACAGAAGGATACAGGTTAAGAGCTCCAGCCAATTGGCCAACATCAGGAAGTGACCAACTCCCAGAGCAAGCCTCTGTAAGGGAAACCATTCGGCTCCTACAGGGAAGGGAAAACCCAAAACAGAGTCAAGACAGAGAGGTGCAAAGAGCAAGTGGGATAGAGGTACAGCTACTTACCTTGAGGCGGCACATCCAATTTACGCTGATGAAGCAGGGTGAGCAAATACGGAAAGTGAACCTGAAGGTGTCGACAGAGCTGAGGGTCTGGGAATGAAAGAAGAAACCAGTGTCAGAAGGTCAGCTAGAGAGCGGAGGCCAAGACAAATGTATACCTATGATACGTTGGGCCAACCTGTGATCCACCCCTACACTCACACACTGAACTCAGTTACTGCTTACCCCACTCCACACATTCCCATTTGGGGTTTACACAACTACACCACACCCATTACTTACCCTCTGCCCACACACCCTGTGGAGTTACAA
Source organism: Bryconaethiops microstoma (assembly GCA_037577275.1). Lineage (NCBI taxonomy): Eukaryota > Metazoa > Chordata > Actinopteri > Characiformes > Alestidae > Bryconaethiops > Bryconaethiops microstoma. Next base: position 3,757 of record JBBJLS010021116.1, read on the forward strand.
CTGCTGTTTATTAAGAGTAATTAAGAGGGTTTGGCTATGGGAAGCTTTGATCTTTTTGATCTTTTTTGTTTTGTGCTGGAGCCTCTTGCTTGGCTCACAGGGACGAACTGGAGCTTCCAGTCCATCGTGACACTGAGAAGCCAGAGCACAAGCACAGGATAGATGACACTGTTGAGCTTTTCTTTCTGAGCATGGAAGAACAGAATGTGAGTATGATGAACTTATGATGGAGATAGCACGTACAGCCAAAAATATTTGAAGATTTTTGTTCCAAACTATAGTTCTCTACTGGTAATACTTGGGAAAACTCAGCAGCAGCTGCTCTTCGGCCCAGTTCTCACTATACTGCAGCACATATAGTCATGGGCAAAACTTTGTGCATGCCAGGTCATATGACCTGTTTTGTTGGTTTTCAAAGTGTAAATAACATTTGAAACATCTGGACATTTGAAAGCACAATTACTGAATTAATTAATTCTCTGTAACTACTTAATCCTTCCTAGGGTTGCAGGTACCCAGAGCAAATGGGCGCAAGGCAGGAACTCACCATGGGTGGTACACCGGCCCTCTGCAGGATGCGTGCACACACCATTCGCTGGAGGAAACCGACTCTACCATGAGGAGAACATGCAAACTATGCATGCACACAGAAGGACAGGACACAGATTCAAACCATCAAACCCTGCCAGTGTGAGTCAACAGTGCCACCCACTGCACCACCCTGAGTTCTACGTATTAAAAGCAAATACAATGTCACTTCTGCAAAAATTACGGCACGTTATCTTTGTTGATTTTTTTTCAAAACATTTAACTCAATTTGACCAGGGTTTTTAAATTACAGTGGACCCCCAAACAGTGGGGTTACGTTCCAAGAGCACCCGCGAATTGTGAAAAAATGTGAATTTGTGATGTGGTAAAATCCTAAAATGCCTAAAAATGCCTAAAAATGTGTATTTTCATAGTGTATACCCTAAATATGCCCCCAAATATGCTCCGGAAACGCTTACATTTGATTTTAAGCTTAATACATTACCCTTAAAAAAATCCTGCATATGTACTGTACAGTGAATGCTGAAATGCTGTCTCCCGCAGTGCTAGAATGTAAATACCCCTATATATACCCCTATATATACTGTACTGTAATTCATGCAAGCGCGATTTCTTTGGTATGCGCTGCCGTTTTCTTTGGTATAAGCAGGGTGAATACAGTAATAATTCAATTTAATTTACGGTAATAAAAATACAGGGCATTAAGAAGAACAAAACGAAAAACAAGAGAACACTCAGTGAAACTCTCGCAGGGCAGAAGCCAATATATGGTTGCTTTGTTTTCCTTCGACAGATAGTTACATTTTATATGGAAATTTTGCTGAATTTATGTTTTTATGTTACATAATTAGTAAATTAGCACTAAAATGCATGAAAAATTATATAATACCATGAAAAAAAATAATAAAAAATGCGGAGGGTATTTGCGGTTTCTGTTAATTTGCAGGGGTTTCTGCAAACAATAATTAGTTAGGTTCTAAGAAAAAACCTGCGAATTACTCAGAACCACGACTTTGTGGGGGAACACTGTATTTCGACGCGTATGTACAACATGTTCCAGGTGTAATAGTCCATCCAAATACGCCATAAGCACATGACCCTACGTGGTTACGTTTTAAGGTTCAACTGCCGTTTGGTCAGGGACAGCAGAGATGGAAATGGGCCTGCTCCTGCCCAAGTTCATAGTGTCCACATAAGCTGCAAAAACACTGTTTTGATTTGTGTTTGTGATTTCATAAACCTGCACATTTTCATTCAACTTCCAGTAGTTTAGCCCCGCCCATTCACGCTAAGGTTACGAAGAATGTTTAAGCTTGAATAAGGGACAACACAGGGAAGCCAATTATAACATAACTAATTTACATATGAGTCATAAACTGATAGTGGACTTTGGGAAAATAAGGAATAAAAGAGAAAAGTAGTATATGGCCTGTTTGATAACTTAATTTTTGAAAGTAACAACAAAAATATTTTTAATGATTGATAAAAGTAGCCCATAAAAGTAGACCTTGTTTGAAGCTTTGCATTGTAAACTAGGCTTCATTCTTGGAGTAAGCGAGAGAAACAAAAGTACAGGTTTATTTCGATCTGGTAATGAATTACAATTATGTGATCATTTCGGAGCAAAGTGACTCACTTGCTGAGCGGCGTCCAGTAAATGAGTGTTTGAACAACTGTACATCTGTCCCAGCAGGCATGGGGTAGAGTTACGGCTGATTATTAACATACTTCAGCCTCACCAAACACAAATCTGTAAGGACAGGGAAGATAAGTGCATTAAAAAATAAGAGCTAAAGGGAGAAGTATAGGAGGAACATTTTTGAGAAAATGTTCAGCCACATGTCTAGACTCTTGTCTTTTCTCACTTCCTGTTGATCAGACAGGGCCAAACCAGAACCATTCGGAGAGCTGGTTTGTGGTTGTACGTTTCTGTCGGAGGGCTGTGATGTGGCTACAGTGAATGTTGCTTTGGGGTCAGAAAGGCCAAACCAAAGGCAAAATTATTATCAAGATTACTTGTTCTATTGAACATTTACTGACTATTATTCAATTTCTTGACTATTCTATTGATCATCATTTAATTTATCACCTGGTCAATTGACCATTCATCAATTTATTGACTGCTCTGTTGACCATTCGTCAATGTTTTGTTGACCTTTATTCAAATTTCATTGACATTTATTCAAATTGTGGACTATTCTGTTGACCATTATTCAATGTATTTACTAATTTATTGACCACTAAAAAATTATTTTATTGATTTCGTCGTTCAATTTATATTAACTGTTGTTCAATTTATTGACTGTTCTATTGACCATTATTCAATCGATTAACAAATTGATACATCTTATACTATTTCTAGTGCCATCCGCATACAGAGCACCATCTGTTTAAGGGGTTATTAAACTCATAGAGCTATATAAGGCCTCACAGGGCGTCTCACAGCACCATCTCCTGGCTAAAGTCTGCTTTGACAGTCAAGTTCCCAACTTCATCTTTAAGGTTCTTTTAATGGACATGTGTTTTGTTGATCTTTGTATTTGACTGTTGTTGAAGGAAGTGTGCTAGTGGACAGTATTTATTTGAAATCATGGGTTTGTTAAGGATTTTACCATGCCATGGTTCTGCTCACTCAGTAGACTTAATGATGGTTGTTATTTAGTCAATGTAAAGTTCTTAGTTAAGGAACATTCTTTTCTTTGCATAGTGTATTTAGTACTCAGCATTTTCTGAGTATTTCTGGAGACTTTTATTTTGACATAATGTATTTTATAGTTCCTTTTCTTGTCTCTGTCTGTCATTGCAGTAGTTTACTGGTATATTTTCCTAAACAATTTCCCGGGATAAAGTTTTCTGATTATGATTCTGATTTATTTTTGTTTTTAAAAAGAAGTCATCTGTAATGCGCTATAACATTCATATGATACATTCTGACAAATTGCAATATATTAAATACATTTAAATAAATTAAATCATAGACAACTGATGCTTGTCAAAATAAATGTTAATGTAGGTTTATGCCAGCTGTTATAAAAAACTTTCACTATATGGACCAAAGTATTGGGACCATTACACCAACAGGGATTTTAATGATATTGCATACAAATACATAGATTTGAACATGGAGGTGGACCACTCTTTGCAGCTATAACAGCTTCAACTCTTCTTGGAAGGCTTTCCACAAGATTTTGGAGTATTTCTGTGGGAATTTGTGCCCATTCTTTCTGTAGAGGTCAGGTACTGATGATGGACGAGAAGGCCTGACTCGCAAACTCTGTTCCAGCTCATCCCAAATGTGTTGGGGGGGTTGAGGTTAGGGCTCTGTGTGGACCAGTCAAGTGCTTCCACATCGAACTCATCCAACCATGTCTTAATGAACTTTGCTTTGTGCACTTGGGCACAGTCATGCTAGAATAGAAGAAGCCTTCCCTAAACTGTGTCCACAAATTTGGAAGCATGGAGTTGTCCAAAATGTCTTGGTATGCTGAAACATTAAAATTGCCCTTCACTGGAAGTAAGGGTGGTTGGATTAAGACATGGTTGGATGAGTATTGGGACAAACCCTGAAAAACAGATTTGTCCCAATACTTTTGTCCTTATAGTTTATGTAGGTGTCATGTAGCCTGATGAATGCTGGCCTACAGTAGAGAACCTTTTTAAAATTAAAAAGTCGGCAATGTTTAAAAGTTGGCTCCAGACCTTTTCTTGAAGAGCGTGCCTTGTTCCAGCTTGGCTCATTCATGCTAAAAAGCCCTTGCAGTCATAAACTGCACTCATCTTCCTGCAGTTTGTCCTTACGTGCCTTCCACTCATCAGCATCTCTGCACTGAGTTTATTTACTCTGTCCATTTCCCTCAGTAAATGTTCCTATGGAATGAGGAACCGGCTGCAAGGTCACAGCCTGATTACAATTTCAGAACTTTTACTTGGCTGTGGACCACCTCACTCCTCATCCTCAAGTATGGGAGCATATTAAGGGATGCATCTTTGGCCTCCGTTTTGACAGAACTGCTCGTTTTGTGCAGATTAAAGGTGGAAAATAATGGGTCTTGTGGCCCAGTTCTGTCTTGGTGTAAAATAAATCACTGTGTCTGTAGAAGCTTAGAAATATATGTGTAAAAAAGACTAATACTTCCCATGGACAACCTTCGAGTTAGATTTATAACAGGTGAGGTGTGGGAGAGTCCTTAAATGGAGGAAAGGGGAGGGAAAAGTGCCAGATTTTATTTGACTGCCAATCTCTGTAGGTGCTGGAGGTGGGCAATTAAAGGATATGCTTGTGTTGTGATAAATTACTTCTACTGAGCTTATCATGGGTAAAGTCAGTACTTCTAGATCACCATTGTTATAAAGGCTTGTTCCAACAAGCATCAGTTGTTGTAACACAGTTTGGGAAGAAACTGACAGATGCAGCCTTCATGACTAGTGGCGCTTGTTGTAATAGACCTTTATAAATGATGTAGATTTTTGTCAGTTGCCATAATAGACTTATGTAGTTATTATGTAGCCTTATAAATGTCACCCTACAGAGAAGTGTTACCATTGAAGAACCACTTTTAATTCCCTAAAAAGATAGGTGGTTCTTTAGTTAGTCATATTTGTTAAAGAGATGTGTGAGTGAAAAGAACCGTTCTAAAGTTTAAATAACCTCTACATAATGAAAGTGTTCTTGGAAGAACTCTTAAATTGGTATTGAACCTTTACACTATTTGGAGTTTCTTAGAACTTCAAAAGAATGCATCACACTTACAGGTGATGAATTATGTTTCTTTATGGTTCTTCTTGTGTCATGGAGTGTAATTTATGTGTAAAGACTGAATATAAAAATACTAATTCCTGTATTCTTGCTCTCTTTCTAAACTCTTAGCTATATATCAGCTATATTTATATGAGACCACTGCAATTTATTTTTAAATTAGCATCTTAAATCAGTATGACAACCATGCCATGCCAGTGTCTGTTAAATTCCTACACAAGCACACCTCAAAAAACATTTCTTGTCTCCTGCAGTCTTTTGACCAGGTTTGCACACATCTCAGGAGGGATTAGGGCACAACTCCTCTTTACAGAAACTCTCTAAATCCTATAGGTTTCTTGGCTGCTGCTTGGAAACTTGAAGCTTCTGCTCCCTCCGCAGATTTTCTATCGGATTGAGGTCTGGAGACTAGCTAGACCACTCCAGGACCTTAATGTGCTTCATCTTTAGCCACTTCTTTGCTCCCTTGGCAGTTTTGGGTCATTGTCATGCTGGAAGACCCATCCACAACCAATTGTCAGTGTTCTTCCCTCAAAGGAGGTTCTCATCAAAGATTTTATGGTACATGGCCCCATCAATTGGCTCCTCAATGCGGTGAAATCATCCTGTACCTTTAGAAGAGAATCATTCCCAAGGATAATGTTTCCACCTCCATGCTTAACTGTGGGGATGGTATTCTTCAGGTCATACTCAGCATTTCTCTTCCTCCTAACACGACAGGTCAAGTTGAAGCCAAAGAGCTCGATTTTGGTCTCATCTAACCACAGGGCTTTCTCCCAAGCCTTCTCTGAATCATTTAGATGTTCGTTGGCAAACATAAGATTGGCTGTACACGTGCTTTCTCTCTCTATAAAAATGAAAGTACCTAATAAAGTAGAGATTGTTCATTTTTTTGTAAGATATATATATATATATATAAATATATATAAAACATGCGTGGTGATATATGTATGTGTGTGTGTGTGTGTGTATATATATATATATATAATCACCACGCATGTTAAAGCATGTTTAAAGTTTCCTGAACAACATTTTGACAAGCCTGTGAAATACTGAGTGAATACAGTCTGAGACCAAAATTGATCTCTTTGGATGCCGTAATACACACCATGTTTGGAGGTCAAAAGGCACTGCATATCACCTCACACACAACATGCACAACGGCACTCTTATTATCTTGTATTTATTATTTCACCTCATCCAGCATGACACTATAGTTTATTTGACTTGTGCTTGTCCAGACCATACTTGACACCTCCCTAGCTGGTCTGGTTGTTAATCCAGGAATTTCTTCTGGCTTAACACCAGCAATCATTGCTGAATCCCATGAAACCAAGCCTCGCTGCGAGACTAACCAGAGAGAGACGTCGTCCCCCACATGACTGCCCATCTGGCCCTACTGATTCAGGCCTCTTACTGGAAACCCCTGTTTCATGTGGTTGCCAGGGCCATTGCAGAGGTATGAGAGTCAGTGGACTGTCCTAGTCATGTAAAATGTCCACACGGCTTTTGGCGAAAGACTCCTCTAAGCTTTTACAACCACTGACTGCCACTCCATATTGAAAAATTAGCTTTGAGGTGTTGGAGACTCAACTTTCCTTGACACAGGAAAACTCAGACAAAACTCACATATTATCAGAATTATTTGGCTAAGAAATTCATGAAAATGTTTTATTGAGAACTATTATTAAGGATGATTGTGAGACATCATCCAGTCCAGTTCATCGGGAGGGTGATGGTGTATCAATTTCATTCCCTAAACTGAAAAACATTTGAATTAAACTGTGTGAAAGACCTCACGGATCAGTGTCAAAACTATTAATGGAACAGTCCAAAAAAGCTAAACATCTTCTCAGTCACTGTATTTGCTACCAGTCATTTTATTAAGATATCTAATAGTAATATTTGTAGTGATTAAACTGGCTTACAGTTAAACAAACTCACAGTGGCTGATTTACTTGCCTGAAGGAGTTGACAGAGGTTAATTACAGAATCTATCCCCTGTAACTCAGCTAATTTACCTTCAATTTCCAAATACCCCTACTTAGGTCAAATATAATTAATATTGTATTCTATTTTTGCCAGACACCCTTTAGTTAGCTTGGTTTTTGGAACCAGTACTATTATGTGGAATCAACTCTATTGTTTCGCTTTAATTGTCATCAGAAACCACTCCAAAATGTTTGGAAATCAACATCCCTGGCTTTAGTGTTTGCTCATCTGAAGGGGTAGCTTCTGTTGTAGAACACAGCAACAGTAATGCGACGTGGCTTGGGAAGGTAAAATACATAGTTACATAGTTAAATACATATGTGTGAACTATATTTACTCTATAACAAATTTTTGCAAAACCAATTGGACCACCCAGAAAGAAAGCGGCAGGAAACTGTTTGACAACACATTGTAATGATTAAATATTACTGTATTGCTGTCAGTTGTCTGCTGTTCTTCGTTCTGTTTACCAACAGGTAAAAGATGCCAGGTGAGGCCCACTGCATGATTTGGAACCTGGTGACCTTATCCTGGTACGGGACTTCATATGGGAACATTGGAAATCCAGAAGGTGGACGGCCTTACCAGGTGTTACTGACGACACCCACAGCAGTGAAAGTCAGAGAAAAGGCAACGTGGATACACGCCTCACGTTGCTGCAGGGTAAAAGGGCAGCTGGACATACAGGTGATTGGAAAGAGTGTTTCAGAGTTGCAGTGAAGTGGGGATGAGGGTGAATAGGCGTATCCTGCCCTCTGAGCACAGACCTGTCAAGAAAAATAAAGACTCACCCTGACCAACACACCTGAAACCGGATGCCTAGAGCACGTAGACCATCAGACGATGACCTTTAATTGTGTTTGATCATTGTATCTTCTTACAAATGCAAATATTCTTGTACATATGTATTCATATGTATAAAATTTTGTTTGAGTTATTTATGATGAAATGGGGGGCGGGGGCTTTTGATTTTGTGTGTATGTGACTCTTGTCATGCTGTTTATTATAAGTGTCTATGCAAAGGTTATTTTTGCACATGCTGCATTGTAAGAAAGTTTCTGCAGAGCCAGAGACAGGATCTATCGACCACATCATGATGACCTGCATTGCTGTGGGACCTTCCTTGGACAGAAAAAAAATCCTGTCTAAAAAACAAGTTGTTTTGTTCAAGAATTGCATGCAGGCTATGTGTGCACAGAGTATGGACCAGTAAGAAATCACCACAACCATAAGCAGCCAAACAGCAGATGTTAAATGTATGCATGCATTTCTATATAATCTCTGCAAAACTACTGTACAGTGGACTCGTCTCCCAGATGTTCTAAGAAGTGCATGAGATCAACTCCATGGAAAAGAAAAAAACAGCTTTGATGAGTCTCGACTCTGACCTCATTGTTAATCAGAGAAAGAGTGGTTGTAGATATTTTTCCACCACATAAATATAGATGTCATGAATTCGATTATATGCAAATCAAATCCATTAATTATTAAATTGAATAAATACTTTGTGATTCTGATTTACGTTCTGTATTGACAAGATTGACTGTGCACTTGTTTATCAGTTTCAGTGTCAGTAAACAATATAATCATAAAGGGTTTTTCTTTCTTAATCACTTTTCCATAAGTTCACACTATTTGCTATTTCTCTGCTTGTTTCAGTGAGTTGTGTTATAAGTGAGAAACAATGTTAAATTTTTTCCATGCTCTTGTTAAAATTAGCTATACCTGTGGCCTCTTGGGAGTAAGTCCAGTGCTGTCACTGTATTAAAAAAAACCTTTTGAAGAATTTGCTGAAAATTTTTTGCCTGTTTTTCCAGCTGAGCTGTTTTTGCTTTGATGTATTAATATTCATGGTAACGGAATAGGACCGTAACCATGGTGGCTGCCTCCTCTTTTCCCCCCATGCTGTGGCTCCTCTCTGATGCGGCTACTTTGAAGAGAAAGTATTTCCATGTCAGCCCCCTTAACGTGCCCAAGGTCGCCGATGCCACCCTGAACTCCTGCAGTCTTTTGGCCTGTGCTTCAAACAGTGCTTTCGGAGCAGGGGGTTAAGTGGGAGCGTCCCACAGCGGAATGGATACCTTGATCCATTCTCAGAGCTTCAGAGGCACTGACATTTGCCTCTCAAAGCACCAGGGAGACTTTGGGTGAAAGCTTGAGTTCTGATATGAACTGGAGGGATTTTCTACAAAGAGAATGAGAAGGACATGCAGTAAAGTTGATTTGTGAAGATTTTTAAAACAGCTATCAGTTTTCTGTCATAAAAAAATCTCATTTTCAGAATGAGGTAGAGTCATTACTTCAGCAATGATGTATGTAACCCATATTTGCAAAATGGATGGTTTACTTAAGGTTCTTCAGCAGTCCTTAGCTTGTATATACAGTACTACAAATAAATCACAAGTCTTTATATTTTCAATGACATGCAATGAGATGTCACTGAGGGGTGGTGGTTGCCTAGTGGGTAGGATACTTGCCTCTGGACAAAGAAGTCATGGGTTTAAATCCTACCTTCTGCGTACCACTGGGTTCCTGAGCAAGTCTCTTAACCCCAAGTTAATTCAGGGAGACTGTCCCCTGTAGTTAGGGAATGGAAATCCCTTTGGATAAAAGTGTCTGCTAAATGCCGTAAGTGTAAATCTTTAGGGGACCAATGCTGAAACAACTAAAAAGAATCAAAAGAAGTTTTTCTGCAGTATCGCTCCGAAGAACCATTTTGGCCCCTTTTAAAAAAAATGTTACATTTTTTTTAGTTGTTTCAGCATTAACACAGTAACAGGTTATTAATTATACAAATTTTCTTGACATGTTGAAAACACTAGTTTGACCTTTCAAAAGTGCAGGCAGCTTTCTTCCATTTATGTGCATCTCTGTGTCTGTATGTCTATCTATCCATCCATCCATCCATCCATTTGTTAAACAATCTTTCCATACATCTTATGTCTATCTATCTAGTTTGAGATTAAAGCAGATCTTGGTGGGTGTACTATGGACCACGGTGAGATTTAACAGCTCTGGGAAAGTGGCCCTAAATGTTGCAATGAGTGCCAAATGATGACTTCTGTAGGACTATAAACAAATGGACATATGTTTTGCCTATTTACGTTGGCCTGCGCTGAGACAGATGGGCTGGGAGAATACCTTTGATAAAGATGCTCTCAAACTGTTGCTAGTGAACCGTCCAGATTTGTAAAGTTCATTTACGTCCACCCGGCGCATTCAGTGACCCATTTCACTTTGTATGTTGAGGGCCGTGGCAATCCCCTTCATATGCTAACATTTACTACAGAGAGCAGATGGGATCTACATATGAATTAAAAGTTCAATGAATCATTTATTGAGGGACAGAAGAAACGAAAACTGTCTGTCTTGGCCTCAAAAGAGTTGCATGCTATTTGATATGTGTTCAAAAGTGAATCGGCACTGACAAGATCAGTTCTGTAATGGATTTCATTCAGATCAAAGGAAAAGGCCATCGTAGGCCTGTTCTCATAGAGTTAACTTCTTGTGATTCAATTAAGGTGTGGCTAAACTGAACTCGAAGAAATGTATTATAAAAAGACTAAACTGAGGGCACAGGACGCAGCACGATTATATCGATAATACTAATTTGGATTATATTGGTCTTAATAATGGCAATGCATTTTAAATTCCAATGCCACCTTGGCCAAAGGGAAAACAGTGATGATAATTATGAAAATAATAACAATACTAAGTAAAAATCAGGGCCATGAAAAGAACTGACTGAGCGACAGAATCAATTAACGAACAGATTATTTGTCAATGCAGAGGAGAACAAAATAAAATTTAAAAAGAAAGATGAAATTAAAATATTTGTTGGAGAAGACAAATTGAGAAGATGAAACAAGCTCAACATCTTTTTTACATCTTTTTCAGCCATTTCGTTTCACTGGTTTTTCAAAAGGGAGGACTAAAATATTGCTTTTTAAGCTTTCAGGGCCAATTAGCTGTCACATTTCCTCTTCATTCCCAAATGAGGGTAGGCGCGTAGGCAGACATCCATTTCAAGTAACTTTTATTTATATTCAAAACAAAAGGCACGAGGGCCAGAAACCAAAAC
>JBBJLS010021137.1:0-15133 GCA_037577275.1 Bryconaethiops microstoma
CACACACACACACACACACACACACACACACACACACACACACACACACACACACACACACACACACACCTCTTAACTTTATTTAAAAATTGAGGCAGTCTGTGTGTCCTCGTTCTTTGTTTCATTGTAATTAATGATTATTTTTTTATGGTATAATTATTTTTTTTAAGTTATTAATTTCAAGAATTTTAGACAATTACTTTGTTTTACTTTTGTATTCCCATATTAGGTCTGCAGTTTTAGAATGACCATTGATCCACAGTCCATGTTTTATTCTTGTATTATGTCTTATGTTGTATTAAACGTAAGAGTAAGAACAGGTTGGAAAAACAGCCTGAGAGCCACCCAGTTGTTTGCATACAACTGTATAGATTAATATTACATTCAAACATGAACCTAACATGTTTTTTGTATAACATCACAGCTCCCACACGGGTGAGATGGCAGAAACCTTGTGAATGGGAACTCTGTTGTTCCTCTTTGTGAGGATAGAAACCTACTACCTAAAAATAGAGTTAATGTACACTGAGAAGATTAAAAATATTCCCAGTGGCTTTCATAAGGGCTTTGATCATTTAGAGATGCGATGCTATATAGTGGTACTACTATAATCTGTCTGAACTACGAGATGCACTGTTCAAATGATTTCATAAAATAAATAATCCAGTTTCAATCTGTGCTTTGATACGTTAATGCCGGTTGTAGGCACTAAAAAGTTATCATATAAGGTTTGTAAAATTCAGTGTTTTTAAGAGGGGCCAAAAAACGCACTTTTTAATGCACTTGGGGCCTAAGCTACCAGTTGAAAAACCACTGGTGTATTATGTTCTCATTCACTACAGTTTAACTAGAGCCCCAAGTGTTCAGGTATTTATTTTTTGTCTATTAGTTTTGTTTGATGAACACATGCACAAATGCACTAAGTGGAAATGCCATGTAATGTGGTCTCCCTTTACACAGCATTAATGTTGTGTTTTTACTACGACTGAGACCCAGCGTACTCCAACAAGCTCTTCTTTGCCTTAATTAATCTGTCAGCAACAGAACAGCTTCCCTATAATCCTTCTCTCTCTACGACAGCTGAGCTGTCCTCTGCTGCACTAGATGATGCTTTAATGCTTCTCTATTAGAACGCGGCGCCATTGCCCGTTCTTTTAATGCCTCCCACTAACTAATGATTTGTTGAAGATGTTTTCAGGGACAGTGTATGTGCGTAAAACTAAGCATGCTGTTCTTGGCAAAGCTTGGATTGCAAGATGTGTCTCTCGTTGATGTAAGGGTCATTCAGATGTAGAAGGCATGCTGATGCTTCTAACGAAACACAAGCTTATCTTATAGTATAATATACTACAATAATAATCTTGCACAGGATTTTTTTTCTTGTTCTGTGATATGGTTTTTAATATTTTTTGAAAGCAGTGTTTCCTTTAGTCCAGGCACTCAGGATGGTAGAAATTGCACTTGAACATGATCAGAAATAGAAATTATATAAAATAGTTGTATCGAGCTGTCACAATTACTTGATCGATTTAAATTGCTTATTCATTTAAAAATAAAGAAAGAATTCAGTTAAAGTGTACATTCTCACTGAATCAGCTCAGGCAGTTTGAATGATAAACTGCAGGTCGTTATAAAGCTGTGTTTAATAGACTTACAATTTCCCCCAAGGATGAACTGTTAGCACACAATTTGCTTTTGTGTGCATCATTGAAGAAAAGGAAACCCACATCAGCATGATCTCAAGCCTACATGTGTGACAAATAGTCCAATGCATGGAGCCCCCACCTCACAACTTACTGATCTGATTTTAATATCTTGGTGCCAGATACAGCATACCAGATACAGCATACCTGTCTTGTGAGGTCCATGCCTCTAGGCCAGAGATGTTTTGGCGGAAAGTGGTTTAATGATGCAGCTGATTGGTGTCTGTAAATGTCATAAATATACCATTATTGACTACAGTTTCTCTGTGATTATGGCCCTCTTGCTCTTTTTCAAACAGCTTGCGAATTAATTTATTTTTGTAGTGTAACTTTCCACTTTGCTTTTTTAATTTGCAGCAGGGGGAATTGGCCCAGTTAGTGGCCAGTTATTTTTAAAAAATGCATAAAAACGGACAGACCAGCAAAGTTTAAACTAATTTAAAATAATTATTATTGTGCAAAATGGGTGGGAAAAAACATTAATGCAAAAAAAGGACAGCTGGTATACAGAATAAACAAACAATCAGCTGGTTAGAAATATTTGTATTAATTTTACAGTGCATTACATGTGGCCATCTTTGCAGCTATAATGCATTATTTGACCTGATGTAGAATCATACCAGCTGTTCTAGTTGTGTGGCGGTACAGTTACATTTAAAACCATTTCAAATAGGTGACAGCAACCCTGTGGGTAATGTTTGAAGTTTGTGTGCTGGGTACCTGGGGGAGAAAAAATGTATTGCTTCACACCATACCCAGACTAGAGCAGCCCTCAAAAGAGTCAGTGAGATAAGTCTGTTAAAGGGAGATAAATCTGTTAGGTAGTCTGTTAGGATCACTGAAGCCCTTGCGTATTACAGTCATTTGCTCTGGATTTAGTCTTTACAGACGTGTATTGCATAACTGAGGTATAAAAATGATGTAAACACAAAGAAAGTTGAAAAGCTTTTGGATCCAGTGCACTGTTGAGTGTACACAGTCCATGATAACCGGTTTCATTCACATAACGCATCCATTCTCAAACACCCCCGCCACCTTTGCAGAAAAGCATTTGTTCAAAATTGAAATGCAATCAGTGCGAAAGCATCAGGTGTAATGAACACATGACATTATTTTTGCCATAGCGACATGCAGAAGACATCTATTACATTTCTTTCTCATCGCTTGACCTCTTTACTGAACAATAAGGATTCGCATTTAAAAAATAAAATGCTGATTTGATGTCAGAACTGAATTCAATCCACCTTGAAATGTAATCAACGCACAGCTGTATTGGTTTCTACTGCATGCTTCTTCAAATGACTTTAAATCAGCGTAATGGATCTTTTACGTTTCACTTTTGCAACCGCGTTTAGCTATTAAACTCAATCTCATGTGGGCATTGCATTTCCCTTTTTTCCCTGTTGTTTGCATTTCAATGAGGCACATACCGCATGGTGGAAAACAGTATCGCTGTGCATTGACTACATTTCAAGGTGGATTGTATTCAGTGTTAACATGATTTTAGCATTTGCTTTTTTGAATCCTAATGTATTGTTTTTTCTGTAAAGAGATGAACGTGAAAGCAGCCAAGATTTTACTTTTCATTTTGGAAAAATAATGTGTGCTTTACATGTTTTTCCACTGTAGTGATTGCATTTAGTTTATGACCAAATTTCTCTCCACTTTGGCTGTAGTTTTTTTTATTTCCAACATTAACCCCTGTACAGAAGTTCTTACATACTCACACAAGTACCTACAAAGCCTACAACTATGACCAATACCACCCTTACAATACACATCACTCCGAAAAATAAATATAACAATAAATCAATAATCAAAATAAATAAATAAATTGAGAAAACATACTGTATGAACAGACTAAAGTGTTACGAGGATATACATTATGATAGGAATTATGTATAACAATGAAAAGTAAATAAAATATGAAAACAAAAAGGATGATAAAAATATATATAAATAAAACTTTTTTTTTTTTCTTTGCGAAGTTGAGGGTTGTCTGTATTTAAAGTCGCACTGAACCATTTACTCAGATTAACCTACATCCTGTCCAGTGAGCTACGGAGGTCCACCTACGCCTCATCCCCTGGTACCTCCAACATATAAGTCAAATCTGTTTCCTCTAGGAAACTCCCAAAGGGATCCCAAATGTTGTGAAATGCAGATTGTTTTCCCCTGATAGTATAGGTAATCTTTTCTATGGGTAGAGTTGAAGGTAGTTCAGATCCATTTACTCAATTTCAGCCTGCCCATTTCCTTCCATGACAGAGCAATGACTCTTTTGGCCAGCAACAACCCCATCTCTAAAAATGTTCTCAGTTTCTTTCTTATGTTAATGCCTTCTGGTTATAGTCCCAATAAGAAGAGTTTGGAATTTAGAGGTATTTGTATGTGTAATATGTCTATCTCGCACTGTTTCACTTCTTAATAAAACATTTTTATTTGAGGACATTTCCAAAAGCAATGAAAAATTATCCCCTTCTCCTTTTCACATTTTATACACACATCAGATATACTACCATTGAATTTATTACGTTTTTCTGGAGTCGTGTATGTACGCATTAGCCAATTGTACTGCAGGAATTTGAGGTGTGTTACATGTCTGAGAGATTGCCTTGACACAGGCCTCCTCATTGGTGACACTTTCCTGTAAATCCTCTCTCCATGCATCTAACCTTCCTACTGACATTTCTGAGGAATCCTGTGTCAGCAGATTGTATGTTTTAGCGATTAAGCCCCTCCCCTGGCAATCCTTCAGAAGTATTTCTTCTACCAGTGACAATTCTGGAATAGTTAATGATTGATTTTGCTCTGTTCTAATGAAATCTCTCACTTGTAAATATTTGAAGAACTGATTCTGGGTTATGTTGTTATTAACCATTATGCCTTTAAAGGACATCATATGTTTACTGACAGGATCATACAAATCTCCTATCTTTTGTAAGCCCTGTTCGGCCCAGATCTTAAATCCTCTGTCTTCTTTTCCTGGGAGTAAAACATAATTTCCCCATATTGGACTAAAACGCGAGAGAGCACTGTTGTCTTTAAAGCATCCTTTTACTTGGTGCCACACGCTAATCATGTTTCTGACAATAGGGTTTTTTGTATTCTTCTTGAGTTTCTTAATGCTAGCTGAATATAAGTAGATAGGCAAAGGCAAATTAAGTGATTGACCTTCCATCTCCCCCCACTGGGCTCTCCTCAGTATAATAAAACATCAATGTCCTCAACTGTGTAGCCCAATAATACCATTGTGGGTTTGGGCATTTAAGCCCACCTCTGTCGTAAGGTAAATACAACATTGATGAAATGAGTCTTCAGCCTAGAGAACAAATTACTTGGAGGTGGTAGTGATAAATTTTGATAAGAATACAACAGTTTAGAAATAACATTCATCTTAAGAACACTGATCTTTCCAATTAGCGGCATTGATAATTCCATCTTTTCAAGGAATTTGAAATTTTCTGCAGAACTGGTCTGTAATTAGTTTCTGCCACCTTACTGAGCAAAACAGGAATTTGGATGCCTAAATAAGTGAAGCAGTTGACCATTTTAAATTGTGCTGCTATTGTGGAAGGGTTTTTCCTCTCTTTGTTATTTAATAACATAAGTGACAATTTGGATTCATTCAGTTTATAACCTGAAAACCTACCAAAATCCCTAATTCGATCTTGCAGAGTAGGGAGAGATGTGCTTCAGTTTGTGAGAAAGACACTGACATCATCTGCAAATAAAGCCAAATGGTTATCCTGTTGTCCTATACTTATTCCTGAAATGTTAGATTGTGGTCTTTTTGCGATAGCCAATGATTCAACTGCCATGACAAACAACAAGGGGGACAATGGATCTCCTTGTCTACATGCTCCTTCAGAAGTTTTTGGTAGTCTTTGAGAAATTATTATTGGTCAGAATTTCTGCGTATGGTTCTTTATAAAGTAATCTTATCCACTTATCAAACTTCTTTGCTAGACCAAAGTGTGTAAGAATTTTGAACAGATACAGCCATTCAACTTTGTCAGAGGCTTTTTCCGCATCCAGTGACCGAATGGCAGAATCTGGTGCTTATTTTTGATAATATAGAATATTAAAAAGCCTTCTGACATCATGGAAGCCTTGTCTGCCTTGAATGAAATCATTCTGATCTTTCCCGATAATTAGTGGGATTATTCCTTCAATCCTTCTCGCCAAAACTTTACAGAGTGTTTTTAAATCTGTATTCAATAGACTGATAGGCCTCAGATTCTGACATTTATTATTTGAATTTGCCTGTCTTTGGGAGTAAAGTGATCAAAGCTCCTCACAGCGAAGGTGGTAGAATGCCGTTATGTAGGGACTCTGAAGTAACTTATACTTACATTTCTTATAAATTTCAATTGGCAATCCATCTGGATTTTTCCCTGATTTAATACCATCAATTGCTGCTATTATTTCCTCTGCAGTAATGTATTTCTCTAAATTAGCTCTAAGCTATTCAGAAATTTTATTCAGAAAAGCCTTAAGTTCCAATTTATCATAAGTTGTTTCTGAGCTGTAGAGCCTTTCATAAAACTTCCTAAAAGCTTCATTTATTTCTGTTGGGTCTACAATAGATTCTCCACTAACTAACTTTTATCATTCTCTAATGCATTAATAGATCTTTCACTCTGTAACTGTTTGATGTGCCATTCCAGCACTGTCCCCGGTTTTTCTCCCTCATCATAAAATCTTCTGTATAAGTCGCAGCAGATTGGCAATCACTCTTGATGGAGATACTTCGTTATACTGTACTCTAAGCAACAGAAGTTTTTGATGAGATTCTAGAGACCTTGCATGATAGTACTCCTTCTCTAATAACTTTATTCTCAATTCTAGGCTTTTGACTTTTTGGAATGTCTGTTTTGCTTTAATGCTAGTGATATTAATTATCTGTCCCCTTATGAAAGCCTTAAAGGCTTCCCATCTTATACTTGCTGAAGTCTCTGTTTTATTTGTTTCAAAATATAATTTTATTTGCTCATCTAGGAAGGACACAAAGCCTGGATCAGTCAGCCATTTTTGTTTGCAGTGCCCCTTAAAAGCATTTCTCACCAATTTAGAGTCATGGTATACTAATGAGGGTGGAGCATGGTCTGAGATTAAGATGGCGTCATAAGAGCATTTTTTAATTCTATGTCTTAGTTCTGCTGATATCGGGAAAAAAACAATTCTTGCATAAGTCTTATGTACACTGGAGTAGCATGAAAACTTTAGGTCATTAGGATTTTCTTCCCTCCATATATCTATTAAGCTCATTTCTCTCATAAAATGATGTATTATATCCCCACTCCGTGGGTGAGACTGGTCGGTACCTAAACTTCTGTCCCTCAATGGGTCTAATGTACAATTAAAATCACTTGCCACCACATATTTACCTGGAAGAGTAGATAATGTTAGGAACAGGTTTTGAAAAAAGTTGCAGTCGTCAGTATGTGGTGCATATATGTTTGCCAAGACTATTTGTTCCTCAAGGAGTTTTCCCTGAATGATAATGTACCCTCCAAACTTTCAAGACCTTGTTTACTTGCAGTGGTATGGATTCATGCACCAAGATGGAAACACCCCTTGCTTGAGAATTAAATGGTGCTGAGAAGACACTCCCCCTCCACCTTCTTCTAATTTTCAGGTCCTCATTGTGCACCAGATGAGTTTCTTGAAGAAATACCATATTAGACTGTATTAATTTGATCCTATTCATAACTTGTTTGACCTTCTTAAGCTTTCGTAGCCCCCTGCAGTTACATGACGTAACTATAATTTGTATCTTACTGGACATTTATATCACTAGTGTTACTATTCCCCATATTTTCAAAGGTCTTGAAAAACCAAAAAGACAAAGCAAGCATAAGCCCAAAAAAGACCCCTTTAGCAACTACTACATGAACACCTAACCTGTAATCCATCCAGTTCCCCCATCCTGGATCGCCTCCTCCCTAATTTTTAGGCTTCCAGTTAGCTATTAACTGTTACACTGAAAAAAGAGCAAAAAACAAACAAACAAACGAAAAAAACAACAACAGTGTGGATCAGAACCACTGAGCTGTAAAAAGGAAAAATAACTATATAACTAACCTTAGACTCCTGTGCTACTATATTTGAACATTTGAACATCTATCACTTTTGAACCCCTTCTCTTTCTCATGAACTCCGTCAAGCCATATTTCCCAGTGTCTAAAACATTGTTCAAGTATACTAAGAAAAAGAACACACACTTAACAAAGTTTACATTATTTTCTAGTGAGTAGAACTTAACACACCCTATCATGTTACAAAATGTATCTCAGGCTTGGTAAAGTATACTAGATCAGCTGTTTGCTTTCCATTCTGCTATTACCTTCCATCTTATAAACCCGCAGGTCCTAATAACTCGGTCCTGCCCTTTCAGCCTGATCTGTTTGAAGTCTTGAGCCTCATTGAGGTTATTATATGAGTCCTTTCCTTGTAAGTCACCAGAAGTCGGGCAGGAGGAATGATGCCATACCGGAGGCCCATTGAGCGGAGCTGCCGCCTCACCCCATCGTATTCCTTTTGCTTCTTGTGCACACTTGCTGATACATCCTGATAGAACCTCATTTCCCTCTTCGTCTTGATAGCTCTCATAACTTTTAAATTTCTTTGTCCTTGTAGCTCAGAAACTTCATTATGAGCGTTCTAGGTGAAGATTTGTCCTGCGTTCTTGTACTGATTCTGTACGCGCTCTTCACGGTAAGATTTGTGCGCTGCGATTGCAGCTCCAGTGCGTTCGGCAGCCAGCCATCCAGAAATGCACACACATCCTCACCCTCTGCGCCCTCCGGTGGATTGACAAGCCTCAAATTTGAGCACCTAGATCTAGTCTACAAGTCCAGCACTTATTCGTTAAGGTCTTTATTTTAATTTTCGAGGATTTGTACCTTTGCTTGAAGCGAGCTAACGCTGTCCTCGGTCCCGAGATCCTCGTTTCTGTCTCTGTAACATGCGCTGCACAGTCCGTAATGTCTTTCCTCACATTTTCTATAGCGGCCAGAATGCCATCAAACCTCGTGGAAAATTCTGTTTTCATGTTGTTAATAGCCGAAATGACGTCATCCGACGTATGACTGGACTCTTCAGCCTGAATATTGTTGTTAGCACTCGACACTGTATCCTTCGGAGACGAGCTTGCATTAGCCATTGGCTGGGTTTTAGCTGGCGATTTGTTGCCGCTCAGTGAGGCAAAGTTGGAGAGTTTAGGCTGGACAATTTTGTTTCGACTTTGACTGTTTTGTTTAATGGCCCTGGCATTACCCTTGACTTATTTAGTGAGAGAGGGTGAAATTCACTGGGGTAAATAAGATGTTCACGGAGGATTTAGTCAGAAAGTAGCGGAGCCAGTCACCACACGTCTACTCAGCACCCCGCCATACCGGAAGCCTTTTTAAAAAAAATCTTTTCCCTGAAAGATGTCTGAAACACCTGAAAGATTTGCATGCTGATAAATGAGGACATCACAACAAGAAAAAAAAACTTTTGTCAGTTGAATGTTCAGTTTTCTTTTTTTTTTTTTTTTTTTTTTTGCAAATCAAACATAAGCAAAGTGTCCCCACATTTTTGATAGGCACTATATGCTTGCATGTTCTGTTTTTTTATGTGTGTTGGAGTGGACAGAGAGCGCAATTAGTTGCCCATCTAAGAGTACTGATAGCAACAGCCTACATGCTAGCAGTGCACTTTTGAGTCCATTGAGAAACTGACCAGCATGTATAATAGAGAGAAATGTGTGAACCGTCTGATCACCTTGCTGAACTGTCATAACATGAAATAAAGTGAATTAGAAAGTTTAGTATACTTTTGAAGGGAGCATTTCACATGTTTTTCACAGTGGTGTTGAGCTCCAGAAAAAAAAGCTTTCGATTTATTGGATAAAAAGGGTATGTCCCGCAGATGTTGCTGTTTCAGTAATGCCGTGCCAGATTTCCTCCAGGGATTGTCAACATCAGTGATTCCTCATTCATCCTGACTTGCAGGGCTCGTCTCTGAAAGGTCTAATCATGTAATTCAAAAATTGGCAGTGCCACACACCACCTAATTCCTAAGGCCTTTTAATATGGGGTGATGGATTAGGAAGACAACCCCCTCAAAACCCGTCCTGACAAATGACATAAGAAATAAAGACTGATGGTGCCGCAAAGGGAACCATCAAAATTGGTACTAGAGTGTGGGAGAATATTAATTGGATTGATTGGCTTTCAACTTTGCAGAAGGATAGATTTATTTCACTTCACCTTGTAGTGTGGTAATTGACAGTCCCATATTACTTTTTAATTTTTTTTTTCCCGAAATAGAAGTATGTAAACATGGTTTCAAACTGTACAATTTGGTCTACAACTCATATATAGAAACTACACTGCAAATACAGCCTGCTTTGAATTCATTATTTTTGTCATGATGAAAACATATTCATATTCATCCATTCAGCTTACAAAGCTGTAGACCTGACCATTCTCACTGAAGTGTAAGCCTTATTTTTTATATATTAGTCTTAAAGACACAGTAACAAAAACAACCTGTTTAATTTGAAGGGTTATGGAAAGTTTGGAAAAAGGGTCTTATAAAAAAGACCCTTTTGGTATGAATATCCACACAAATGGCAAAACAGATAAATGTCACATATTAATAACACGTTGCTGTGTAATTATAATTGTAAAATGATCATGTCATGAGATTTGTTGTTATTTTTGTCTCCAAGCTTCAGATAAGCTCTGGCAAATGTTTCTGTCTTATCTGCTAGCTAAAGCTTTCATCTTACAGTGAAACTGATTCACAGTGACAATGTATGAAATTGGAAGGAGAGTAAGAGATGAAAGAACTGGCTTAGTTCAGCTTGGGTCTAACTCTGTCAGATGGATGTTAGGAGTATGCTACCTTTTACTCAAAGTTAATTTAAACTTGCATTGACTCTTTCTATAGTATCTAGATCAAAATTCCTTATGGAGAGAATATTTAGATCAAACAACAAAAATAGATGTTCTGAAAATATATTTAAGGGTTCAAAGTGTCAAAATAGCTAATGTCCCAAGCAAGTGTGCTTGGCCTTTTCATCTTTGTTGCACAACTCTCTGTTAGTTTAACTCTATTGCTACTATTTGTTTCTTTTACTCTTGAGGGATGCATTTGGTGAACAATTTGACTAAGCACCTGCTGTTCTCTGTTGTTAGTGCACTGATGATAGTTGCAGACACCAGTGTTCTACTATGTCTTAATCCTTACTGTTCATATTCACCAGGTTGTCCAAACTATGAGCAGTAGCCAAATGCTTATTTGATACAAGTGAAATGGTGAACTTTTATTATTTAAAAAGCTACTTAGGCTCACTTTGTCTTCAGCTTACACTGGTCCTTACAGTAGAGGCAAATGAGACGCAACCTTACATAAATTGTTATTATTTTTATACAAGCAATTTACATATCTCCAATGCATGATAATTGTGACATAAGTAGAGATGTTTTTTACTCTATAGACAGGGTTAATTGTAAGAGCGAAGGGCTAATTGTAACTGTCACTAGGGAACTCCACAAAACATATCTCAGTCAAATAAAATATGAAAAGAGGCTGTGTGTTATATTGGTACATTTGTTTTTGTAACTGCAAAACACAACATATAATTCAATAGAATGTATTTAATTTGATTAACAACCTGTGACCAGTAGCCAATGTGTTAACCCTCTCCTCACCCTGCAGAAGCGTTGTGTGGGAAATAAAGTAAATTTTTGAAGAGTGCATCTGACATGAAATTTTCAGAGCATAATTTAGCGGTGCTGAGCTTAATAGAAAAGGTTTTGATTTATTGGATAAAAAAGGGTATTTTCTTTACCCCATAGGTAGGGTTAATTGTCAGACTGGAGGGCTAGTTGTAACTGTCACAAGGGAAATCTGGTTATTTGACACAATCACAGTTAGTCCAATATGGTTCTATGTTGTTTTAAATGTCATCTATAATGTGTTTTGATTAATTTGTTTAGATAAAGTAAAAGCTGCTTTGAATTAAAATGGGCAAATGTGGACTTGTCATTGTTTACTTCACCATAACCCCACCATGTGGAAGCTGTACTTTAGCCTGGCTAGCTCTCACTGTGATGAGTTTAAATACTTCAAAACTGTGCTTGATGGAAAAATGGTGCAAAAATAAGTCCTGAGAAATGTCTGTCTGAAAGCTTTAGAATTTGTACTTACAGCACTGACCACAAGGCAGAGACCTGAAAGAGAGCAGCCCAACACATCCCACGTATACGTACGCGCACACACACACACACACACACACACACACACACACACACACACATGCGCACACAGTGATATGTTTAAGTACTTGATGGAAAATAGGTGCAAAAACAGGTCTTGAGATATGTCTGTCTGAAAGCTTTAGCCATTCGCCAATGGCAGCACTGCATTATATAGTAAAATGACTGGATGAATGTTAAACTACATAAGCACATGTTAGGTCAGACCCCACAATGTCCCTGGGGGGCTAGCATCCAGGCAATTTGGTTGTTCCCTTTCTCAGAAACGCCCTGAACATTAAAATTAGCGAAAGAGCTAAATCATGTGCTTCTGATGATAACATTAAACAAATCCATGTGATGGATAGGGCATCACAGAGAAATGTTTCTTCAACACTTTACGCCCAGATGAATAGTTTTAAAGTTTGCTTAAATGTCAAAGATAT
Organism: Bryconaethiops microstoma; assembly: GCA_037577275.1. Taxonomy (NCBI): domain Eukaryota; kingdom Metazoa; phylum Chordata; class Actinopteri; order Characiformes; family Alestidae; genus Bryconaethiops; species Bryconaethiops microstoma. Next base: position 12,403 of record JBBJLS010021137.1, read on the forward strand.
TTATTAACATGACCAATCTTTGCCTGTCTAAGTCTCCATCATTAGATTCTTGAAAGTTTTTGAAATTCAGTTAGTAAGAGAATAAGTCTAACAAACTTAAATCCCTTGCATACTCAACTGGACTCTGTGTGTATTCCAAGCACTAGCAAATCAAGTAACCATAGAAGCAGGGAAAAAATAAATAAATTATTGCCAGTCACACTTTTTTCTGCTGTTTATGGTGAAGGCCACCAATTAGTTTCACTCTACTCACTTCCACAGTGAAATTATACCATGTCCAGACAACATTACCCAACTCAAGATGGTTGAAATTGAGACTAAAGATGTGCCAACATTTTCTTTCTAGATTCAGCCAAGCACTTTTGAGGCCTCTCTGTAGTTTTTTTTAACTCCAGTGATGAGCGTGAAATGAGAATTGGATGGAAAAGATACTCCGTCCGGAATCGTCATTGTTATCTGGGCTTATGCTGTTGAAATGGGAAGTGTCAGAGGAGAGGAGAGGAGAAAAAACATGAGCAGAGTTTGAATAGGAAATGTGTACATAGAGCACTGACCACAAGGCAGAGACCTGCATGAGAGGGGCACAACACAGGTGCACACACACACCTGCATGAGAGGGGCACCACACACTCACTCACTCACTCACTCACTCACTCACTCACTCACACAAGGGAATAGAAACCTTGCGAATCAATATCTCTACCAGGGAGGCGGCTTGGGTTGTATATGGATTCATATAAATCTATTTTCTTCAACTCACAACAGTTCACATCAAATCTGGATATAAAACATAGCTTCCATTTCAAAAATGGGGTGTATGAGCAGTATACATGAAACCTGTTTCAACTCTTGAATATTGTTTCCAAAAATGTTTGGATACTGTGTAAAATATAAATGAAAACAGAATGTGATAATTTGCAATTCATGTAAATGTTGAATGTATATGAAAACACAGCAATTGTTGACATGGAAATACTATCATTTCGTGCAAATATATGCTACCTTTGAACTTGATGCAACACGTTTCAATACAGTTGGGATGGGGCACATTTACCACTGTGTTGCATCACCTCTTCTTTTAACAACACTTTATAGATTTTTTATTATTTTTTTGGGGGACCTGAGGAGACTGATTGCCTGATATAAGATTTAAGTTTCTCAACAGTATAGGCTCTCCTTTGTTATTTTGTTTTTCCTGTTGTGCCAAATGTTTTCAATGGATGACTGGGCTGGACTGCACGCAGGATAGTTTAGCACATGGACTCTTCTACTACAAAGCCTTGTTGTTGGAAGATGTGTAGAAAGCGGTTTGGCATCGCTGGAATAAACACGGCCTTCCTTTAAAATAATGCCGCCTGGATACCAGCATCTGTTGCTCCAAAATCTGAATAGATCATTCCACATTGGCGGTGCCTTTCCAGATGTGCAAGATACCCAGAGAGTGCAGCGTCCAAAGATAATTTCATATTTTGTTTCATCAGACCACAGAACAGTTTTCCTGTTTGCCTCAGTCCATCCTAAATGAGCTCGTACCTAGAGAAGGCATTGCTGTTTCTGTATCATGTTTATGTTAGCTTTCTTCTTTGTGTGGTATAGTTTTAACTTGCAGTTGTGGTTGCAGTGATCTGTGTTCACAAAGGTTTTCAGAAGTGCTATTGAGCCCATGCAGCGGTTTTTACTGAAGAATGCAAAATCAGAACTGTCCCTTGCGTACAGAGATTTTTTTTAATTCTCTTAATCTTGTAGCCCTTAGTGGGTGTATAAGTAAAAATCTGATTTCAACCAAAAATATGGCCATAAACAGTCTAATACCGGTGTGTGCTCTCCTACACATTTGCTGTTTGCCGTGCTTTCGCATGACATGCCCTCTGCTCAGCCACTCTCCGGGGCCACCCTCCCTCTGTGGGTTTTCCCCACCCACTAGAGGGCAGAAACTACCCTGAAAGCTCGCATCTCTGGGATGCTCTTTTCATATCTGTTGTCAGTAAACTTTATTTAGCACTATGCAGCTTTTCCAGTCTTTCGTTGCGTATGCCACAGCTGTTTGAAACGTTTTTGATTTGGTTTATTGTGTTTTTATTTAGACACTGACATTTATGCTGTTGTCCTACATTTATTGTCAATCTGTTATGACATGTTTATGGGATGAGATCGGTTTATAAATTTTTTTTGATTGATCTTTAGAGAACGTTCCAGGCTCCAATCTGTTATCTGGAGCCCCAGTCCTGGTTTACTGCATTTACACACGCATCATTGAGCTGTCCCGCATCATAAACCGTATTTTATTTTTTTTTTTTCTTTGCTTCTTGTCTGTTCAGAGACCTTTTGAGGCTCTCCTTCAGCTCGGAGCTCTGAGCATTAAAAGAAGTGAAGAAATCATGAGCAACCATGAGCTCTGATGTGAAAAATGACTTTAGTGTTAATGTTTCCTTTTTCAAAAGGTTCTTGAACTTTGAAGTGTTTTGCCTTAATGTGTCTTTTCTCCTTTAAATTCAGACTCTGTGTGGAAATACTTTTATCCCTGTGCTGCAAATAAAGCTGCACTATATGCTGTTACAATGCTAATACTAAGCTGTTCAGTGATACTTGTCACGCGCGAAGCACGTCGGGGAAAGAGGTATGAGGCACCACTGCAGAGTTCCATGGCGTAAGGATTTTATTAAGGAAAGAAAAGAACAAAAAGGCGGCACGAGGGCCAGTCAAACAGGCACGGGTACAAGGGAGAGTTGAA
>JBBJLS010021157.1:0-15132 GCA_037577275.1 Bryconaethiops microstoma
CCTTGTTTCTGGTATCATTTTCACAGCTGTGTGTTACTCACCCCACCTCACAACCCTATCATTCCCTGGATGTAACACAGTGTGACAGTTCAGCTGTTTAGGAGGGTGATGGCGAGAGGAAAGAAACTGTTCCTGTTCTTTTCTGCTGCCCGATCAGTCTGCTGCAGTCTGTTTCTGTCCTGATAAGTGGCTGTTCCATACCAGACTGTGATGGAGGTGCACAGGATGGACTCAATGACTGCAGTGTAGAACTGGGTCAGCAGCTCCTGTGGACAACTGTACTTCCCCAGTTGTCTCAGGAACTACATCCTCTGCTGGGTCTTTTTGAGGATGGAGGAGATGTTGGTCTCCCACTTTAGGTCCTGAGACATGTTGGTGCCCAAGAACTTGAAGGTCTCAACAGTAGACACAGTGCTGTCTGATATGGTGAGGGGGAGCACTGTTGAGGGATGTATACAAGGTTTGTATATCTGACAGGTGGAGCAGTTTTTACAGTACTCCCAGACATCCTTCCATATCTCCAGCCAGTGGCAACTTCCAGCAGCTTTCTGAGGGTCTTCATTCTTCCCAGGTGTCCACTGAAGACTGTCTTGGGCATACTGGATATACTGTGCTTGCAGCGCTGTGGGAATGACCAGCTGGAGGAGACTGCCATCTGCCTGTTTGAGAGTTTTATGGTACAGAAACTGATTTATTAAACAATAATGAATTTTGCTAATATCTGGGGATGATGTTTTGGCCTCTTTCCACAGGGATTGCAGCATCTCATCTGTCTACTGTGCCTTCTCCAGCTCTCCTCAGTCACCAGGCAGATCCCATTTCTGGTCTACACTCTGGCTGTCAAAGCACTATTTGACTTGACTTGACTTGGTGCACAGCCAGTTGAGCACTCACTGCTTCCCCTTCAGAACAGGTAGATAGGGAATCAGGGACGGTGTTGCACTGACCCTTTCTATACTGGACCGTTAACTCGAAGGCCTGAAGTCTGACCACCCATCTGGTCAGGTGGGAGGATGGACTTGGCTGATTGAAAACCCAATTTAGGGCCACATGATCAGTGATGACAATGAATGGTTTGCTCTCCAGGTACTGTCACTACTTTTCCACAGCCAGGCACTCCTTTTCTGAGGCTGAAAATTTTCCCTCGGCCCCTTGAAGCAAATTGGAGGCATAGGCCACCACATGCTCTCCATTCATACACCACTTCATCAATACACCGATATATCATCCCTGGAATACATCCCTATATGTAAATGAAGCAAAACTGTGAAAGTGATCATTCGTGAACTCACCACAGCACACAGTGTGAACAGCACAAAATACTTCCTCTGCATTTAACCCATTCACCAAGTGAAGCAGCAGGCAGCCAGGAACACGGTGTCCAGGGAGCAGTGTGTGGGGACAGTACCTTGCTCAGGGTACTTCAGAGGTGCCTAGCAGTCTTGGGAATCGAATTCCTGATCGCAGTGCGAATGCCCTAACCACTAGGCTAACATCTGCCCCAAAACCTGCTGATAACATCTGCTAATATAGTTGTCGTAAGCCTCTGAAAGGTGACTGCTGCATTTTAAAGACCAAACAGGAGACGAAGAAACTCATATTGATAGTTTTTGGTGATAAATGCATTATTTGCAATGCTTTCCGGACTCATCTCAACCTGCCAATAACCACTCCGCAGATCCAGGATGCTGAAAAAGGCTGCCCCATATGGGGATTCTAGGATTTTGTGATACTGTGGCATTGGGAACCCATCCAGCAGAATCTTACTGTTTAAGGCCCAGAAGTCCACACAAAAGCAGCATCTGGTTAATCTCTGCATCCACAATTTGCTGTTTATGGACAGGTATGGGATAGGCCTTCTTTGTGACTGAGACTTAATCAGTGGTATTGATGTGATGTGTTATTATTCTGATATGGCCAACACTGTCGGTACACAGGTTGGGCCATTTTAATAGCAGCTCTTGAAGTTGGTGCTTATTTTTAACTGGGAGGTTAGCATTATTCACCATTGATGTTATCATTTCCTTTGTATTATCTGAAATTTGAGGTAATGTCACAGTTCCGGTCCGTGACCACCAGAGGGCAGCCAAAGACTAATGAACTGCCCCCTATATGAACAGCTGTCCCCAGTCAACTCTAATGAACATGGAGTACTCATTGGCTGCCCTCTTCTCCCCATAGTATTTAAACTGTCTGTATTCCCAGTAATAGGACAGAAGCATTATGCGACCAAGTCCTCAACTCGGCCTACCTTTCATCTCTAACTCAACTCAACTCTTCATCCTGCCATCTATCAGCTCAACTCTCCTCTCTATTTTTCTGTCTATCGTCTCTAGTTCCAATCTACCCTCTATCTCTCCACCTGTCATCTCAAGCTCTGCTCTACTCTCTATTTCTCCATCTATGACCTCAACTCTACTCTCCATCCATCGACCTATCTACTCTTCTCCCCATCTGATCATCCTTCTACCACTTTATCTACTCCCCTCTCTATCTGGCTGGCTACCCTTTTCTTGGCCTGCCCTTCTCTGCCCTACCTGCTTTGCTCCACTATCCCTTTACACTAGTTTTGCCTGGCCTGGCCCTCGAGCCTTTGTTTTGTTCTGTTTATTTGCTTTAATAAAACCCACCTTCATGGAAGTTCGCGCATGTGCCTCGCCTCCTTCTTCCGGACGGATGTCCAGCGTGACGGGTAAAGGATTTGCTACATAGAGTTATTCTATTAGGCTGAGGTGTGGTGCACAGTGGGAAATGTTCACTCCCTCCTTGCCTGGTGTACTGAAAGTGCGTTCACCAATGCGTATCTGCATGCCAGACTCTACCAAGTCAACCCCTAGCACACAAGGAATGATAAAGATCACTATCTTCCATTAAAAAGAAACACACCAATGTATTAAAAACTTGTATGATACCGGATCCCTGTACTTTTCCCAATGCAGACTGAACCAGACCACTAGCTAGAGTAAAAGACTCACCCCAGCTGACCGCAAGTGTTTGTTTGGTTTCCTCACTCTCTTCCATAACATCTCTGAAAAAAAAATTAGCTGGTAAATCCCTATTTATTTCTTTGGATGGGTTCTGTGCTTGATTGGTCAATTGTTTTCTTTGGTACTCCTTTGCTGCATTAAAATTTCTCTCCACCAGTGTTCCAAGCAGCTCATCCATCATGGTCATGGTATTCCTCACAGGCGATGCAAGGGTTGCAGTTGCAGAGCGTGGCCTGGATGATCTCATACTGATCCAACCTGACTAAATCATTAAGTGTCGTGTCTAAAATTGACCAGTGATCGTCCTATAATCTTCCCTGGACCCTCAGCAAGACTTGACTTCAGACTTGTGATAATGCCATGAGGTGGTGAGTTGTACGTTAAGTAGCTGTACAATTTTTCGAACCAATTACGTTACTAACAGAACAAAACAGTTCATTAAATTGGTAACAAAGTAAAATAAATAAAAGATATTATCTATGACTTAAATACAGACTAAAAGCAAACGTAATGCCTTACAAACCTAGAACCAGAAAAAATGGGGAAGAAGGCCTAAGAGAAGCCTTGGATCTTCCTGAGAATCAACCGTCTGAAGATACGGAAGAGGAGGAAGAGAGTCAGAAACCGATTCTCTAAGCTATCAGAATCCTCCGCCAATAACTTTCCAGTGTGAAACAGGACATATGCTCCAAGATATTCATGTTTTGAAGAGATTTCCACCACATTGAAAGGAGAGATATCATAACTGGAAAGTGACTTTAACCGCAAACTAGAAGTGGTTCAGGCAAACGGTTTGCACAAAGTAAAATTATTCACAAGTTAAAGCTAGTGGCTACGGCTAGCTCTGAAACTACAGAGGAGCTCAGAGCCAAAGTAAAGCACATTTCCAGCAAGGTGACAATTTTATCTGAAAAATGTGTGGACCTAGTAAAGGAGGGAACAGAGCACGGCCAAAGTGTCCGGGAGTTTACAGCAGGCTTGCAAATAGACACCCTCGTGTTGGATTAGATGCTGATGCTGGACCGAGCACACAGAGCGCTGAGTATGATGACAATCGCTTTGTCGCGACACCTCATCCTGCAAAGGCACCACTGCCACATCATGGAGGAAATACTCCATAAAGTATCAAAAAACAGAAACCTGTCATTTCAAGGACTACAAATATGAATCTTCCAGTACTTTCCTCCAGAGGTGGTAAAGCAGAAAGCATTTTTTGCCAAGACAAGGGAGCTACTGAGAGGCTTTCAGGTGTCAGTTTCAGGCTGTTATACCCGGCCAAATTCTGTATCTCACACAATGGTGCAGACGCTGGTTACTTATACAACGGAGCCACCAGGGATAAGTAATGGACACATTTATATATATTTGCTTCATTGATGATATACTGACTAAATATGTCAATAGAAATTGATGCCCATCACCAACATACTCCCCTTGATATAGGGGTCTCAAACAGTTTAATTGGTTTGAATTACATGTCCAAATTCTGTAAAGTTATGACTGTCAGCTCTGTTAGCTAAAGGTTACTTGATGTTGCAGGGCTACACAGATAACTAGAGTTTATTGTATGGAAGATTGCTCTAAGGTTATCTGAATAGCTCTACTGTTAAGGGTTCGATTGTGATACTTTTTCACCTGTTTCTAAATTATCTTTTATTTCCTCAATGTGAATGTTGTTTTGAATTTCTCTAGGTTAAACAATGGGTTTAGTTTTTCACATACATCTCTTTGAAAGAGATTAAAGGCATGGGGGACCATGGGTGGGGCACCCAGACTACTGCAGTCTTGTATATATCTTATATGGAGAAGATGCACCACAGCATTCAGCGGTTTTCAGACAAATAAAGTAAACCATGACATTTGACACAGGAAGCAAAACAGAATGAGGGGGTCTTAATTTTTGCAGTTGGAATATTAAAAAATAAAAAATATCTGTCAAAAGGGGCAAGGTCACTTAAAATCTTTAAATGTTGACATAATATTCTTGCCGGAGACTCACCTTTAATTATACTAGCCAGTTATATTATTCCGAATTTTACTCCATAGCCAGAGGTGTTGCAATTCTAATTTGTAAAGGTATCCCTTTTAAACTCAAAACTATTGTTGATAAGGAAAGAAGATATTTTATAGTACATGGCGAATAATACTCTACTCCACAGACACTGGTGAATATATATGGTCCTTTGATAACCACCATTTTTTCAATGTAGTATTTGACCAAATTCCAGATATGTCCCAATCCAACTTGATAATTGGGGGTGTTCTAAACTGTGTGCTGGACCAATGCCTTGATAGTTCTTCACCATAAGAATACCTACATTCAGGTTCTCTGAGCTTCAAAATACCTTTATCAAAAACATTTAATATACGTGATGTATGTAGGATTAATAAACTGTCAAGAAGAGAATACTAATTTTATTCAAGTGCTCACAGAGTATATACAAGAATCGATTATTTCCTAGTCGACTTTAAACTCCTACCCTGTATCTTTAACCCAAGATACCATAACTGTCACACCACTAGGGGCTGCTGCTGCTGCCCAGGACAAAAAGGGCTTTTATGTTGACTGGGGGTGTGGTCTCATCTCTGACAGTGAGGCTGCTCAGGTGCCAGGGATGAAACCGAATCTTTATCACCTGTTTTATGTTTTGTGTTTGGGTATATAAGCCTGTTTTTGTATTGGTTCTTTGTCTGTTCACCGTCACACTACTCTTAAGGTTTGGTTTTCATTTTTTGTGTTCACGTTTTTGGCCATTGCGCCCTTTGTTTTCCCTGCTTTTTGAAATAAAGAAAGAGAAAGGCAAGTCTGCATTTGTGCCTTCTGCCTGGACGAGATGAACGGACATGACCAATGAATGGACCTACCAAGGCACAGCAGACTTAGCCACGGGTCTGTGAGAGCCTGTGGCCAACAGGGTGAGTGGGATGTGCTGGCCCCGCCAGGGGGAGGAACCGACTCGAGTGAGTTGGTACACCCCACAGGATCTGCTGGGGTATATTAGCTCGGAGGACAAAGGGGCAGTTTACGGCTCGAGTGGCTGACTGGAGGATAATCCTACCGTTTTGCCTCTGGAGATTTTCGAGAACCTCTTCATCTCCGAGCAGGCTAAGATGACCTCCAGGCGCAGGGGGCCGCGAAGCCTCCGGAATTGCTCCTCCAATCGGCTGCTCCGGCCATCCCAGCTGTCCTCCCGAGCGCGGCCCCAAGTGCTCACGCCTGACTCGCTTGGGGAGGCAAGTCCCGTGGGAAGGCAAGTCCCCACAGAGTGCAGACCCACAGCCCTGTGGCGGAGCCAACATGGCGGCTCCCACGGCGGAGAGAGTGGGGCTGGAGGTGCAGTGGAGCCTCGTGGAGCTAGTGGCTAAGATAGATCGGCTTAAGGAGCAGATCGTGGGCCAAGGGAAAGGGCCAGGCTCCTGAGCCCAGAAGCTCCGCCCATCAATGCAGAAGCTCTGCTCCCATGCCCAGAGGCTCCGCCCCAGAGCCTGGAAGCCCCTGCTCCCCGGGAGGTGCTTGCAGCACCCGTGCCGGCTCCACAACGGCTTCTGCTCTCCACGCCGGCCCCACGTCAGCTGCAGCCCCTTGTTATGGCCCCGCAATGGCTTCTGCCTCCAACGCCGGCCCCATGCCAGCTGCAGCCCACCAAGCTGGCCCCATGTCAGCCTCAGTCTCCCATCCCGGCCCCCAGAAGGCCCAAGCCTGAGGCCCCGGCACCCGCTGAGGCACCTGTCCCTGCTCCTGAGGCCCTAGCTCCTGCCGTGGCTCCAGTCCCTGCTCCTGAGGCCCCGGCACCTGCCACGGCTCCTGTCTCTGCTCCTGTCTCTGCTCCTGAGGCCCCGGCACCTGCTGCGGCTCCTGAGGCCCCGGCACCTGCTGCGGCTCCTGTCCCCATTCCTGAGGCCCCGGCTACCACCGTGGCACCCATTTCTGAGGCCCTGGCTTCCGCCATGGCACCCATTCCTGAGGCCCCGGCTCCCATTGTGGCACCTGTTCCTGAGACCCCGGCTCCCGCCGTGGCACCGCTCCTGAGGCCCCGGCTCCTGCCAAGGCACCTGTCCTTGCTCCTGAGGCCCCCATTTCTACTGGGACTCCCAAGACCTCCAGATGGCAACCGCCATCACCACCGCCCTTTTGGCGGGGTCTGGGACACCTGACGCCCTGGAGGTGCGTCTTTTGGGGGGGGTGTGCAGGTGGATCTCCGGGACGTTCCCCACATCGGAGGAGACCCCCGAGGACAGGACGACAGAGGGGGGCACGCCCTGGACAGTATGGGATGGGCTCTCTGAGGCATCCCCCAAAGGGAGTACCAGTACAGTATTGGGAAGGGCCCTCAAGTGGGGCCCGGCCCCGGAGGTATCGGTCTCAGGGATGAGACTGAATCTTTATCAGCTGTTTTATGTTTGGGTATATAAGCCTGTTTTTGTATTGGTTCTTTGTCTGTTCACCCTCACACTACTCTTAAGGTTTGGTTTTCGTTCAGGCATTATGTGTTCATGTTTTTGGCCATCACGCCCTTTGTTTTCCCTGATTTTTGAAATAACAATTTCAGACCACTGTCCTTTCACATTTTTGGTGAAGTTGAAAGAGATGGAGAAAAAGCCAGTCAAACTGGAAGTTCAACCCACAGCTGCTAGCTGATAACAAATTTTTGACACCAATGATACCCCTGAGATTTCTCCAGGGCTGCTATGGGAAACAATTAAAGTTTTCCTTAGATGCTGCATAATTTCATATCAAGCCATGTTAAATAAGACAAAACCGCAGAACAAATAGAACTTACTGTTTAACAGAGGCTGCTGGGATGATAACCTGCTAACAGAATTGCAGTTGGAGCTAAAGCATATTTCATTTGTCAATGAAAGTGACTGTGGTGGTCTTCCTGTTATACCCCATATGTCCCTTGAACAGATTAAAAATGAACAAAGAACAGACCCTTGTCTGAGGGAAGTCATTGTACAAATTGAAACTGGAGAGAAAGTTCTACCCAGAGTTGGAACTGAACTTCCTGGCATCAATCTGATACTCTGGGAGCTAAATCGATTGGAAATGCATGATAATATCCTGTGCAGAACTTGCCAAGAGGGAGGAAATGTTACTTACCAACTTGTCTTACCTGCACAGCTTTTCCAAAGCCTCCATTGAGACATGGGTCATTTAGGCACTGAACGTACCTTAGATCTAGCTCGAACAAGGTTCTATTGGCCTCGTCCGGCAGCAGATATTGACCATAGGATCAAAACATGTAACCACTGTGTAAGACGTAAAACCCCTCCCAAGAAGGCAGCTCCTCTTGTCAATATCAAATCCACCAGACCACTTGAATTAGTCTGTATGGACTTTTTGTCCATTGAGCCTGATCGAAGTAATATAAAGGATGTGCTTGTAATAACTGATCATTTCACGAAGTACACATTAGCCATCCCTACTAGCAACCAGAAAGCTCAGACCATTGCAAAAGCCCTTTGGGATAACTTCATAGTCCACTACAGGATTCCCCGACAGTTGCATAGCGATCAAGGTCCCGACTTTGAGTCCCGTATTATCCAAAAGCTTTGCAAGATCATGGGTTATGACTAGGCATAACAATTACTGTGCTGGACACCAAAACAGCTGAAAACTTTTGTGGACAAAACTACTGCATAAAAATCCAAGCGCAAAAATACTAACACTCTCAAAGTTTAGTCTATTCAGAGGTAATCGGCAGGGATGTGCTCTCTCCCTGATGCTGTTTGCATTAGCCATAGAACCACTGGCTAAACCATTTAGGTCCCATCCAAAAATATATGGCTATAATACCAAGAATTCATCAAACTAGATTTTCCTTTATACAGATGTCTCATTCCAGCAGTTCCCTTTTAGGATTGTTACCAATAAATTTACATACCTCGGAGTAAACGTAACTAAATCAAATTTCCCCCCTTAATTGCAAAACTCTAGGCTAACATAGAATTCTGGAAGACATTGCAAATTTCTTTGGTAGGTAGGATAAACGCTATAAAAATTCTTTCTCTCGCAGCATTTGTATCTGTTTCAGGCACTACCAGTTTATCTTCCCACATCATTCTTCAAGAACCTTGACTCAATCATTACTAACTTTACCAGGAATTACAAAAATCGACAAACATCATCTGTGTAAATCCAAGAAGGGCATTGGATTAGCCTCCCCTAATTTTCTTTTTTTTACTACTGGGCAATAAATGTCAAGATCCTCATTTCTTGTCTAGATGACACCTAACACCAAGCAAACTGGCTAAAAATTGAGAAAGAGGAATGCTTTCCATTTTCTCTAGGAGCCATTGCCTTGTCACCAATAACCCTGAACTGATCAATATACAATTACAATCCATGACTCTGTCATTGTGGTCTGTATCAGGGATGGGCAGGAGGATGAATACAGGAGTGTGGTGGACAGCTTTGTTGAGTGGAATGAGCTGAACCATTTACAGCTAAAGATCACAAAGACAAAGGAACTGGTTGTGGATTTTAGGAAGCAGCCTAGCAACCCACCTGTTCTGTACCGGCTCATTAGCAGTTGTGCAACAGGGTTGCCAGACACCGCAGCTGATTCAGGTTTCATAATTATCCCCCTGTCATTGTGAGTTAATTTGCCCCGTGTTATCATTGGTTTTCTGTGGCGTGCCTCCTGTTTCCTCCCCAGATAAAAGCCAGCCGATCCAGAACGTTGACGCCCTGTCACCATCATCTCTCCTGTTCTCTTCCCCACTTACACTCCGCCTGGCTGTAGAAAGTAATTAGAGAACGAAGCAAGAGAAAGGCTGGACTTCCATGCTGGCACCTCGAGGAACCCGCTCTTTCCGGAATCCTGCAAAGAGTAGCGTGAGAACTCATTGCTTGCCAGTGCTGTCCAAATTGACTTTCCCTTCTTCCCTTTCTCTGTCTCTACCCTGCAGAGGTAACAGGAGGAGTCATCTAGCAGCTGTCCAGGGATTTCCCTAAAGTATCTGAAACTCGAGAAGAGGATAAAGTTTATCGGCCCGCCCTGGCCCTCGCTAAGTGTGTGGACCTTTCTGAGGATGTGACCTTCACTGGCTCACCAGAGGGACGAAGCCCGTGGGGGATTCTTTACTTTGAACGTTTTGCTCTGTTCTGTGAATACTCTTTCTTGAAAAAGACTCTAATTAAAACCCTCTTCTCCAAGATCCCCTTGCTCTTGCGTCCTCTTTTCCAGGCCCAACATGACAATCTCCATCACTTGCTTATCTCATTTTATTGCATTCATCATATTTTCATGGCATAACCCCTTGCACTAATAATCTATTATATTATATCTGTTATAGTTATTTGTTAATTGTGATGTCTGGACTGCTCTGTTCTGTTTATGTTGGGGTGCCTAGCAACCCCCCAGGAGTGGAGTGAGCCTCTTTGCTTCTGATTAGGATTGCTAGATGCCCGCTAATTGTGTCACCTGTATCTTGTTCTTATTAAGTGAAATCTCATGTAATGTTGATTGTTTGTCTTTCTCTATTGGTGCTTGTGTTCTACCCAGTTAAACTGGTTGAAGTGCTGTCTCCATCATCATCCCTGCGCTCGTGCTGGCTCACTACTCTTTGGCTTCGCAGTGTCACGACGAACTATGTGACCGGTGGAACTCAGGAGAAAGAAGTGCATCTCGGCAACTCAGAGTAAGGAGCTAAAGTCCTGTGTGGTTACGAGTTCCTTGTGGTGGCTGCAGAGGAGTGAATCCTCACAGGCACTGGACAGATCCTCCGATGGCCCAGCACACTGTGATGTGGCTGCCTACCCTGTGTCCCCTGTGTATGCCTGTGTCCCAGTTGACACCCAGACAGAGAGCTGATGTCTTCGCTCCCGCGGACGAGAGTGGCCCATTGCTCCTGAAGAGGAGAAAAACCTCACCAGCTCTGTACTGATGCCCTGAGGTTCTGGCATGCCACAGTGCAGCTGCATTCCCTGTGTCCCTTGTGTACCCCTATTTTTCTGGTGATTCCCTGTGTCCCTTGTGTGACCCTGAGTTCCTTATGATCCCTGTGCCCCTTGTGTGTCCCTATGTTCTTGGAGACTCCCCAAGGGGGAGTCAAATTCCATTGGGCCTTGTTCAATGGAGGAGCGGCGTCTTCACTCTCATGGACGAAAGTGGCCCTTGGATGAAGCTGGGGGAAAGGAGGACGGCTCTGAGCACCTCGGTAAAAGACAATGAACTGTCAATAAACCCCCCTTGTGTTTCTGTACTCCTGCATCTGCATCCTCCTCTCCTGTTTTCTTTTTTTAACTCTTTATTGTCTTCTCTTTATTCCTCTTGTTTCACTGAGCAGGTATATGACGAATTTCCCTTGGGATAAATAAAGTTCTTTCTTGTCTTATATCTTATCTGTAATACACAGTATGGTTCGCATCTGGAAACATTTTCAAGCTTAATCTCAAACTGAGAAACATGTCCTTCCTTCTTCCAATCGCAGGTAATCCATCGTTTATACCCTCTAACGTTGATTGCACTTTTGAACAATGGAAAATTCAAGGACTTCACACAGTGGTGGGCTTATACTTAGATGATACTTTTGCACCTTCCAGCAACTATAAGAAAAATATAACTTAAAAGTTTAAAACATTTTTTTAGTTACCTTCAGGTAAGAGATTACATTAAAACATACATGACAAATTTCTCTATGGCTGGCCTGGATAAAATTGACGAATGTCTAGGTAAAGGAGACAAATTTGACATGTCCATATTCCACATCTACAATGTTTTACTATGTCAACACTTCTTCCTCTGAGGCATATAAACATGCATAGGAAAATGAACTAGCTCAGCCAATTATGAACAAGTTATGGGAGTGGAGTTTGCAATACATACATAATTGCTTTATAAACACCAGACAATTTAAAGTGCTACACAGATTATATTACTCCAAATGTAAAATATTTCCGGGTACCTCACCCTTAAGGGCCTGGTGTCGATTTCAAGAAGCTACCTTAACCCATAACTTTGCAACCTGCCCCAAATTATATAATTTCTGTAAGGATATATTTAGTGTCCTCTCCAAAAATTAAAGTTCCCTCTTAATCCAGATTTGAAAGTAATCATTTTGGGCACCTCGAAGGAACAGAGAAAGCTAACTGTTTCTCAGAGACAATTTATTGCTTATGGATTCATAACAGCAAAACAAAAAAAAACATATACTTAAACATTGAACATATGGACTGCAGAAATAACTACTACTCTACATCTAGATCTTATTAGGAGGTGAGTGCCAACAATTTCTGAATGTATAGTCTCCATTGATTACACCTCTTAAACATACAACTTTACTGCTTAGTAGTGCTGGGGGTTCGGGTTGATGTTATTTTTGTGTACTGTACTTTTTGAAATTGGATTTGTTTCATGCATAATTTAAAAATGGGAGTAAACACATCTAAGTGTAATGCCATTACAATGCTCAATAAAAAGTATTTGAAACAGCAAGACTTGACTTTGGGCCCTTATAGTTACACCTTCTACCAAGACAATGTTAAACTTTCACACACACACAAACACACACACCTTATTCCTCTTCCAATCATGTAATCCAGCAGTTGTTATACTCACCATGAGAAATCTCTATATAAGACAGTAATTGGGTCAGTAATTCCACGCACAAAAAATGCAGCATACTTTCTATAGGACACTGTGGATGCTGGGACTGAAACTTTAATGGCTTTTAATGGTGTACAGTTGTTTATTTGGGGTGCAAGGTCATGATTTCATGTGCTACGTAGTGCACTACAGAGTGGACATGGAGCGATTTCAGATTCCCCCATGAGCGTTAGCTAGCATAGACCCCTGGATACCTCAGAGACAAAGAAGTAGATTTCAGATATTTTAACCCTTAGAACTGTCACATGCACCAGTCACGTGACACGTACAAGGCACATAAAGTGATGCATGTCACTGGGTATATAAACAGGAAGTAGGTAATACTCTGCACTCAGACATTGGGTCTCATGCTGGCTCGTGACCAACCCTCATCTCCCAGTACTGTGAGTACTCTGGTTCCTTTGAACCCTTTATATACCTTTCTGTGTGCGTGTGAGAATGTTGGTTCCTGGTGGGACTCTTTACTCTTTGGTTGGAGTGTTCTCACTAAATCGTGAGGTTTACTGACTCTTTTGTGTGTGTCCGTGACTGGGCTCTTCCATCATGCTACATCAGTTCATTCGTGTCTTCTCTGTAACAAGAACTCAGAGTGTATTATTAAAATATTATTTGAACAAATAATAACAAGCCGCCACTCAGCTGCTCTCCGGACCCCCTCCCTCAGTGGGTTTCCCCCATCCACTTGTGGGCGGAGCCTATGCTGAAAGATTGCCTGGTTTCAAAGTGTTTTTTCTGTTTGTTTCTAAGACTTAAAATAAAGAAAATTGGGATATTTTTGTTCTTTAAAGGCATTTGCATGTAATGCTATTTTAAAAAATCCCAGTAATAGTTATTACTATTTGTTGCACTTCTGTCACAGATCTGTGCCGCTCGTGTTCAACCATTCAATGAAAGTAGAGGTGCAATACAGCTTTCTTGATGTGTTTAGCCCTACTGTCTTCATAGCCACCATCACATCTGCTGCTACAATATGCCTATACAGAAAAACAAGGTTGCCTATTGTTGTAACGCTTGACATTGTGAACTTCACAAAATGATTAGGTATGATTTGATTTCCAGTGCTCTTAATTATTTAGAAATGTTTAACAGGCTCATCTAATCCCCTTTCTCATTTTGGGGAAAGAAAGGGGCCCTACACAAATTGTATAATTTGGTTATGGGAAAAACTAGCTCATCATAAAACCTGACCTATGTGGTAAAAATAGCAGATATCATTACATATGCACACACACATATATATACACACACATACACACACACACATATACATAAATATATATATATCTCACATTTCACAAATTAATTCATCAAACAGTGCTTTCAAACAACATACCAAATGTTTTATTCTGGATATTTTGTGCTGTTTTCATGCTGTGCATAGCTGATAACAGTTTAAGTCAAGCACCTATTTAATTATATTCGCCAATTGCTTTATATAGAACATGTTAAATATAGCAGAAATTATTTAGACCAAATAATCAATATATAAACTTTTGGCTGCACCAGCTGGTAATTTCCTGAACTAGTGTAACTAGAGGACCTCATCTACTGATGTGTGACTCCAGCATGCCAGATTAGTTTAAGGCGATGAAAGCAGGAAGTAACATAAGAAGCAAAGGAGAGAGACAAATATGTTAGAAATGGGAGGCAGACTGAGGGAACCAAGACATGAATTTGGAACCCAAACCATTGCATATTAAAAAAAAAAAAAAGACATCAAAACCTGAGCTGTCGAGTTTGAACAGGTATTTCAAGCTTTAGTCAGCCCTGCATGTAGCAGCAAAGTATCTCTGTAAAGCACGCTATATGGTGTTATGAAGCTTCAAGCTGATAAATTCACAACTGAAACAGTATTTCTTGAGATTCAGGATTACAAAAACTAGAGAAAATACATTGAAAAACCTATAATTTGCATATTTTACCTATAAGACACTGGGATTTGCTTAATATATTCATCTACATCTTATTTTCAATATAATTTTATGAATATTTTTGTAAGTTACTAAGATTTTGTTTTTCCAGTGAGGCAGGTAGAAAATGAACCTAACTGGATCATGCTTAGCAATGACCGCAAGAAAAAATGATTAAAATCACTACAACCTGCCACTGCAATCAGATGTTTCTAAACTCATCATACCTAACATATTGCCAGTATACTATCATAGACGGTAGTCCCCTTCAACTCTTTCGACTCCAGTCATCACAACATGACCAAATGGGACAGTAAAATGGATCAGTGTGTGTGGTGTGGGTTTTATATGTTTGATAATAGTAGAAAAATAATGCAAGTAGAGAATGAAGTATCAATATGTGTTTAATCAGGAGTGATTTGGATCTCTCTGTGCACAAGACCACTTAGACGCAATAAATCTGCCCCACATGAGGAAAAGGGGGGGCGGAGGAATGCGTATAAGTGATAGGGGTGTTGACCTTAGGTCACAAAGAGGTCCATATGCGCTCTCTGTTTTATCTCAGTAGAGAATTTGTTTATTACGTGTGGGGCGCGCTGATTGTGAGATCAAAGAGGGTCCCAT
>JBBJLS010021239.1:0-15127 GCA_037577275.1 Bryconaethiops microstoma
CAAAGAAAATCCTTCCTCCCTGTCACTTCATAACTCCTTCCCCTGTCACACCCCAACTCGTCAGACTCTATAACTCCTCCCCCTGTCACACCCCAACTCGTCAGACTCTATAACTCCTCCCCATCACACCCCGACTCATCAGACTCTATAACTCCTCCCCCTGTCACACCCCAACTCGTCAGACTCTATAACTCCTCTCCAACACACACACCCGTCAGACTCTATAACTCCTCCCCCTGTCACACACACACACTCATCAGACTCTATAACTCTTCCCCCTGTTACACACATACACTCATCAGACTCTGTAACTCCTCCCTATCGCATCCCAACTCATCAGACTCTATACCTCCTCACCCTGTCACACACACACACTCCCCATCAGACTCTATACCTCCTCCCTCTGTCACACACACACACCCCCATCAAACTCTATAACTCCTCCCCATCACACCCCCACACATCAGACTCTATAACTCCTCCCCATCACACCCCCACACATCAGACTCTATAACTCTTTCCCCATCACACACTCACACAATAATCTGTGCAATAACCTGATGTTACTTCTGACTGGGTTTAAATCATTATCATAATGTGCATTATTATCTTATAATTATGTGCAATAGTCTACCATGTGCATTACCATGCAATTTTCTTATCGGGTGCTAAAACATAATAATTATGTTCAATATCTTACTATTATTATGCGCAATTGTCCTACCATGTGAAATATCACTGCTTATGTCAGTAGTACTACTACTACTGATCTCTATTACATGCAACAACAAACTCTTAACATTCTCTATTTGTGTTACCAGTAATTCACATAACCTAAGTTATTTGTCTATAGTTTTTATACCCCAGCATTTCATATTGAGAATTTTCTTTCATTTTGAGTTTTAATTGGATGTATTTAGACCTTATATTTTATATTGTTCTTATTTGTGTCTCCGTGTGACTGTACAGTCATGACATAAGCAATTTCCTCCAGCAACAATGATGTTTTCTGATTCTGATTCTGATTTAATATTTCATTATGTTGCTATCTGTAATTTGTTGTGACTTGGCTCTATACTGTGTTGCTTTTACAGTTTACTGTAGAATCTAGCCAGCTAACTCACTCAAGACCCCACTCTTTGAACAACCCACATTTGTATGCTTCTTGGTACAGAATCATAACAAATCAAAGAAAAGAACAGCATGAAGTGTTTTAGTAGAGTACTGGATAAAGGCAATCTACTAAAACAACTTTAATCTTGGCATAGATTCTACAAGTCTCTCTAGAATTGCACTGGAGGGATGGAACACCATATGTATTCCCTCATTTGGTGTTTTTTGGATGGTGGAGGGTGGAAAGCACTGTCACTCCCAAATTTTCTATAGGTGTTCAATGTAGTTGAAATCTAGTGTCTGTGAAGGCCATAGCACATGGTTTCCATTGTTTTCATCATCAAATCATTCAGTGACCCCTCATGCCCAGTGTATGGGACATTCCTGACGGGACATCCATCAGGATAGAAACGTTTCACCATAGGGTAAATAACTTTGAATTGATTTGCAGTGATTCCTGCTATGGGGACAAATGAACCCTGCAAAATCCACCCCATAGTATAACAGAGCCACTGGACCCCCTCCCCGTAGAGGTCAAGCCTGATTTTTCGGTCTGTATCACACATGAACTTGCACATTTATTGGGCTTTAAGGCTTGGGATGCTCCATCTGTACAGTTGGACATTGGACGCCATAGTCCATCAACTGTCATCCATTGTCAGTGAGGTGTGTACAGCACTGTTGACTCTAGTTCGCTCTTGCCAGGGCTTTTATGGCTGACTGAGCATGTTGAATCACTGCCAGCTAACTGTGTGAGAGAGACAGAGCAAACTTTGTTTTTTCAATAGAGACAGGCATTTTAACTGTTTTTCTGTTTGAATGGCTCCATTTATAAAAGAAAAAGTTAAAAAAAATAGTCTGGAATTTCAAATTATTTCAAAGATTCTTTACTTTTTGTCATATAATTATGAACTGAGGCCATCTGTTAGTTTTACTTAAATGTGTAAACATTCAATGTGACCAACCAGGTATAAAGTGAACAATGGTTTACTTTCACACACTGAGTACACTTTAAAAATGAACATTCACTCGTTTTCTGCAACCGATGTTCCTTACTAGGGTCGTGGGTACCCGGAGCCTTTCCTGGGGTCAACGAGCGTGAAGCAGGGCATTCTCACACTCCATTTGCTCACACACTCACACCTACGGTCAATTTAGATTCCCCAATTCACCTGACTCGCATGTCTTTGAACTGTGGGAGAAACCTGGAGACCCCGGAGGAAACCCACGCCACCACAAGGAGAACATGTAAACTCCACACACACACACACACACACACACACACACACACACACACAGACACACAAGATTCAAACCCCCAATCCTGGAGGTGTGAGGCAACAGTGCTGCCCCCTGTGCCCTCCCTTAAATATGAACATTTAAACTTAAATGGCTTTGTGCCCTAGTTTTAAAACATTGCAGACAGCAGCCCCTACAGAGGCTAGCTTTATTCTTTGCAGGGTGTTTAAATACAAATTTCCTCAAGAGACACGAGATGGTAAACTAAGAGAAGGTGATCATCAGTCAGAAGCAACTGGCACTTGTTTTTCAGTGTTGACTTGGTGTGTCCATGGCTTAAGCTTTAGCTGTGAATTAATTGCTCTGTCTTGGTACCATGTGGTCCAGTAGACAGCAGCCTTGATCTAGATATTTCAGTCCAGAGCTTGTTTGGAGATCTAAGCACTGAGGGTTGCTTAAGGCTGTGGATCATTAAAGACTTGAAACAGCCACAAAATTAAAGCAACTGGCTCCCACATCAATGAATGGCATTTAATTGAAATATAAGGAAATGTGTGCCGTGATTTATATTTAATAATGCTCTCTGTTACACAAATCACATTCCTGGATGGGAAGAAAGTAAGATGAACCAATAGCTGCCCCTCACTTATCCTCATTACCCCAACAAAACACCCCCATCATTCTCACATCACAGAAAGGAGGATCTCCTATAGCCCAGCAATCTGCCAAAGATAACTCTGCTTTCCACAATCATCTCAGACTTTCTCAGAAAGAGCATGCTGCCCCCTCACAGGCCCTGAGAACAGATTTTACACACCCACCCACAATTTCCATAGCTCATGGCCTCGGCTGGGCTGGATGGAAGCCCACATTCAGCCCTGTGAAATACAGGAGAAAGCCCAGTCTCTTCCCTATACCCAGTATAGGCTCAAAACAAATCTGGGTGAATATTTATGGGAAAAGACGTATTATCCAGGATATTTTGTAAAACGTAGGAAGAGATTTGGGGCATTTGTAGAGCAGGAAGAGGTTTTGGACTAAAACACCCTTACAAAATGTTAGTGTGGCATGCAACAATGTGAGAAGACGGTGAAGAATTGAGCACAGTGGACAAAATGGCAAACATAGGTTAAGATAACCTTAATTGTTCCATTTGTTACACAATATAAAGGGAAAGTGGTATTTTCAAATATATTAAAGTGTTTAAAATTGTTTCAGCTGATGGAATTAAACAATTGATTCACAATTGATTTTTGTCACGAACCAGCCTTACAGAATCCGCGTCCAAGCATCTAGTGAGCCAAAGGCAACAGAGGTGAGGAAAAACTCTCTAAAGCTGGTGCAACCAAGACTCAAAAGGGGAAACCATACTCCTCCGGTTGATGCGGAGAGAGAAAGAGAGCCTCCAGGTAGAAAACTAACAATAGAAGGCCTTCATGTGCAGACTTAATTATTGCTAATTATTGCTCTGTATAGCTACAGAGTAGGTACAGTTAAAAATCAGTACAGGTAATTTTTGTTGAAGTCTGATTGAGGAGTAGTTAGAGAGCCTCTAGTCCACAACAACAGGAACAACAGTCTCTGCCAGAGCTTTTGAATAGCAGTCGCCCTCGGCTGGGGGAGGAGCAGTCGAGGATTATTCAGGAAAGTACAAATAAATGCAGCCAGGAGGGTTTTATATTGTTTCATATATAACTTATTTAATATCTAATGATGGCTATGCCACTGCATTGTAACTGGTGCTATTACAGCAAAAAAAATTTGGACAGAATTTTGCTGGTCTCCGACTCAGACTCAAAAACATGTAGCTTGGGGTTGGTTCAAGTTCAGACAGAATTTGATCAGGTTCAAATGTAAAATGCAGTGCTGCGTTAATTCTCAAACTGAATTTGAGTAAGGGCCAACATTTCAGCCCAATTAAATCTCTAGTTAACAGCAAATATTCACAAGATTCACAAGATATTTAGCATCATTTTGCTTTGGAATGACAATGTTTCTGGCATAATACCAGAAACTTTTTCTGTACATGAATTTCGTTACTGTCCAGCCCTGTAGACAAGAGTTGCTTTTCAGAATTTTAATTACTCCTTTTGTCAGACAGCCTTAATGGCAGCTGGCATTTTCAGATCATGCAAAATATTAAGCTGAGAAATATAGAGAGAAATAAAATTTTCTTTGAAGCATTTATCTCTGAAATGTGTTTTTGTCAGTTAAAAGAATGTTGCATTAAAGTAAACGTAATGAACATATAAACAAACATTAATGAAAAAAAGAAATAACAAGACCTTTAAAAAAAAAAAAAAAGTAGTCAATATCTTGTTTGCTGTTTAGAAGAATGATGCCCCCAGTCATGGCACAGAATAGCAGCACACTGGGTTTAATTTAAAAGAGCTGGGATTAGCCAAAGTAGGTAGTGGCTAATAACTACAGATAGAACTAGGATGCCATGAACACATTGACATACACATTAACATGTAGTCATAATCACAAATGAAAAGAGTACATTTACATGTATGTTACATTAATGCTATTAGTATTTATTGTAATATCAAAGCTTCCCTGTTCAAATAAACACAAGTTGTCAAGTCAAATTGCCTTTTAGAGTCAAATTTTATTTTATTTATTTGCATATGTATATGCCAGCTAGTGCATATGAAGGCTTAATTAGTGCTATGTTAATGAAGAGCCTGTGTTATCTATGTCACCTGTGATGGAAGGCCAGTACACTGAATCCCCAGAGAAAACAAAGACACACCCACTTTCACCTCTCATCAACGGCAGCAGAAATTAATTTGGTTAATTGTCTAAATGTCTTGCAGGACGGAAGCCCATATATCCATGCTGTTGCTGCGTTGCGGTTCCGAGTGCCTGGGAGCGAAAATGACGAACTACTGCTGCTGCCACTTCATTGATATGCACAATTTTCCTGTGTGTCCCAATTAGGATAATCCTTAATTGGGCGATGCGCTTGGAGCAAGCCGTTAAACTTGACATGGCCTTGTGCGTGCAGAGTGCCCACTATCATTTCACTTTATGCAGAATTCTGCAACAAGCCTGAGCCTCATTAGTAGCTTTATGACTTGTGAGTGTTGCAAGTAGTCTGTCATTTAAATCTTCAAACCTTCGCAAGCCAAGGAACCGCACCCGGTCATCAAAGATAGACGATAATAAAGCCCCCTGCCACATTTTTCCCTCCACCTAGATCATATTCTAGGCACCTTCATCACACCAGCACACAGAAACATCAATCAGAAAGATTTGTTTCCTTTTCTCCCCCACTCAACTGGGTTAATTGAATTTGTATGCAAATTAGGAGTGTACATATTTAACATGTTCCTTGTGTAACTCATTAACATACTGAGAGATTGGTGTGCTCCAGGCAAGTATTACCTAAAACAGTACATCAGGAAAGGGCAATTCGAATAAATTAGTTATTGAACTCAGCCTTCCAATTACACAAATGGCCCTGTGTTGTTAATTTCGAAAGGCACATGATTGCGACAAAAACATACGTAAAGATACAAGCAGGCCCTCTTAATAGAGCCACATGACATTTTAAAATTGTAACAGTCTACGCTTGTACAGCACAAACATATTAATAATGAAAGGCGGCTTCTAACCTCATCAGCTTACATCTGCTTCACCGTAAAAGAACCACAGAACAGAGTAGTTCATCATGAAAGTAGTATCGCATCTAAATGTCTCTCAGTACTCGGCGAATGGCACTGAAATGAACCTTTAACAGTCAAGTATTTCTCACTCTGAAAAGCTTAGAGCTCTTTGCTGTGTGGGAATGACATACTTGCTTTGAGAATTTGGTTTCATACACTTCAGACTCATAAAAGTGCTGCATAGTGACATAAATATGAGGATAAGATAAAAGAAACACTTATTTTTGGTAATTACTATTTGAATGACTAGCTGACTACTAAAAGAATTATTAGTCATTGTGAAAGCGACAGCTTAAAATTGATGATGTTCAGATGATAGCTATGGTGGTCACTTTTATTTGTCTAAGGTCGACAAAAAGGCTTCAAACCCAGCACCTTTGGATTCATGCTGTGTTGTAAGTCGAGTTATATTTTGAAATATTTTCATTGGCATAAGAGAATATTTTTGGAGGAGTTAGGACTCTGGGGGAGGTCTTGATTCCAAGTGAGGAGGCTTAGTCCCCATCCAGCCCCCCTTTGGCTACACCTTTGTTCCGTACAGCTTGAATTTTGGCACAGAACACACTCTAGCCAATGTGCAAAGCATTTCCACCGTCATTCCCTCCTGCATGTCAAATATCCTACAGTCTGTGGTCCAGATGGATCAAAGCTTCTCTCTGCCCCAGTCCACTCTGCTGGTCCAGTTTTCATGCACTGGTGCTTTCCAGCAGTCTTACAGTCAACTCTCTGAGGGCAACACATTAGTTCCATTAAAACAAACTGGTCTGTTTGTTGGGACTGTCTTTGTTCTTTAGGCCCTTCCTGTGGTTTGTCATCTACTGCCCTCAGTTCCTCCTCCAGTAGCCTTGTTCAAAGTTAATCTGTGTTTCATCTGCTGCTTGGTTCTGATGATGCCAATTGGCTTTTTTTTTTTATTAAGAAAAGGCTGTCTCTTATTGGTTCCATGATAAGGAGGTTTGTGAAGTTTGTGTTATGTAAACATATTTACCATTTAGCCAGTTTGGCCAGCACCACTGAATTTCCCCAGTCGACAAAGTCCTCCACATCCCCTCCTCATTTATTTGCATTAAATGCAAATTAATTGCCTTGTATGCCCGTGTGTTTATTATGTGATGCTTGAGGCAAAATGACATATGTAAAAGGAATCACATCTTCAGAAATTTGAATTAACACCATATGGCTGAGGGTGTATCTGTGCATTTGTTAATTCTTTTGAAAATGAGAGCTTCCCGCTTGACCACTTACAAGACCAAATTGGTCCATGAGGGAGCTCCTAAAAGCAAAAGAATCTTGTGAGTTATGAAATCAAACTTCTTCTTATAAACTCCTTACATAAAATACATACATACAAGGTACAAAACATGGGGGATTTAGGGGGCTCTGGTAAACCTTTAGGATTCCACGAAAACTTCAAAACAAACATGCTATGACCTTATAGAGCATTAGACGCTCAAATAAAAAATCATTTTTCATTTCAGTGTGCTTTACCTTCACAGTGGCAGATTTGAATCATTGCTGCAACATTGCCTCAGAAAACAGATTCACCCAGTTAAACAGTGGTTGTCCAGTCAGAGCTTAGAATGCAGAGGAGAATGTAAAGGTTCTGATCTAAACAGTCTGGTAGACCATATCACCTGCTACACTCATCCACAAAAAATGGTATGTTTCTAAGTTAGCTTACTAATTTGCAAGTATGAATTGCTAGCAAATTATTCTTTTTTAATGTGAACTCACTGAGTGAATTAAACCCATGATGTACACATAGAATCATGGCCAGGAGTCACAAAGAGAATGAAGGATGAACCTAATCACTTTTTGCTAACACTGGAAGAGTTATTAAGAAATTTATTTTTATTCTGTGTGATAGCGTGGTGTTGTGCTTCTGTTCCAATATGTAAAACAGAAAGTTCTCTTAAGATATTACAGATTTCAATTTAAGCAAACACTACAACAACATGTTTCAAGTGGAGAATTATATCTCCGTGTTTCACCGATATAGAATCTATCAGCACCATTTGATCGATGGAGTTGGCAGCCAGCCAGTACTGAAGTATAGGGACACCCCAACTACCACAGGGTATTTTGCACATGGTCTACATCCAGTGCTGTAATAGTGTCTGGGTTTTAAGAGACCCCCACCCAGCATGTGTGCGTCTGTCTATACAGTGTGAACACACATACCGTTTACCCATATACTCTATAACCAAAAAACAGTTTATTCTTGTGTGAGTGACAAAAGATGAACAGGAGACGAAGCAGGATGAATGTACAATGTGCTTTTACTCCACCATGAAGCTCTTATGCTTCCATGGATTGAACACACAGAGGCCATAAAAACAACAAAAAGGTAAAAAACAAGCCTAAGATTAATATGGAACCAAAAGCAAAAGATGGACAAGACATGAGGCTAACAGCACTAAAACACCCAATAAACAACAGCTACAGGAGCAGGGCTATGAAGGACCAAACAGAGGTCAGGAGAGACAGGGGGCACAGACAAGAGGTAAAAATACGAAATGATGACAAACAAGGAACCACTGAGAACAATCAGAAGGTAGGATTACAAACAAGAAACAGTTAATTGGCATGACACAAGGGTGGAGAAAAGGTTGTCAGACTGGTTGGTTGACCAGCAAATGTTAGTTTTTTGGGTTTTTTTAGCTGGTTTACCAACAATACCAAGCTGGTAAAGGGGGCATTTGGCTGACGGTCTTATCCAGAGCAACTTACAGCTATTAGTTACAGGGACGGTCCCCCTGGAGACACTGAGGGTTGAGTGTCTTGCTCAAGGACACAGTGGTAGAAAGTGGGGGCTTGAACCTGTGACTTTGTGGTCATCGGGTTCACAGGCAACTGTGTTACACCCACTAGGCTACTACCACCCCAGTAAACAGGTTGGTCCACCAGTATAGTCATGCTAGTTGACCAGCATGACCAGCTTGACCGAGTTAATTAGCTGAACTATTGTGACGGTCGGCCCAGGAAATGGCCGCCGCCCACAGGCTGAAACACACAGAGACACCGGAGCTGGTGCGCAGCAGAACTTTTATTTAAACAAAACGCATATCAGTGTAAAAATAAACACAAACCGAACCACCACCACTCTGGGCTGAACTATACCACGGGCCCTCCTCACTACCTCTCTCTCTGGCCACTCTGTCCTCTGTGCCAGTCTCTCTTTCTCCAGTCCTTTTCCTCTCTCCCCTGTTCCTGGAGAGCCCATGTTTTATAGAGTCCTGGCTCCTCCCTTCACTCAGTTCACCTGGCTCTCATAAAGGGAGGAACCCGTGCTCAGTCCTGTGTGTCTATGAGGGTGCTGTGCCCCCTCGCCTCACACTATCAACCAGCATGACCAGTGTGACCAAGCTAGTCAGTCAGACTGGTCATGTTTAGGTGTGCATATGCTACATACACCTTATTCTTATGTATATGTGCCAGCACACCAGTGTCTACATCACAGCCTAATTAAATGAATACAAATGTGTAAAGTAATCATTTTGTCATACGTGAACACACCACAGCACTCTGTATTTAACCCATTCAGCAAATGAAGCAGCGGGCAGCCAGGAACACAGCACCCGGGGAGCAGGGTGTGGGGACGGTACCTTGCTCACGGGTACCTTAGAGGTGCCACAAGCAGTCTTCAGATTCAAACCCATTATATTCTGCTCACATGGTGAACTCCCTAACCACTAGGCCACCAGCTGCCCCTTCATAAAGACTTTATTAAAACCCTCCTATTGTGTTCCAGTCAAATCTGAACGATTTTCTCTCTAGAAAACGCAGTTAATTTTATTGGTTTGTTCTAAGGTTCCATGACTTTGTTTACACAAGGCACTGGAATGCATAAAAAATAATTGAGATTTTTTGTTACATTTCGTGTGTTTTATTGAACTTCGGAACACTCATGGTGTTCCCGGTCAAAAATGACCGATCATTAGAAATTAATTAGTAAGACCACGATTAGCGTATAAAATAGAGTTTAAGAACATCCCCACACCCCACCATGCTGGTGCCTTTGAGCACACACACACATACACAACTTATGTCCCCTTTTCCCCCCACAGGAACCTATCTCCAATTAAATTTTTACTTCATGGGGAACCATATCTGTTGAATATTCATTCAAATAAAAACACAAAATTCCTGAAGAAATTTTGAGATTGGCCTGCCGCCCAAAATCTCCATAGCAACCGCTTCCTTTCCCTGAGCAACCATCTTGTATACCTTTGCAACCACATAGAAACTCCCCAGCCAACAAGTCCTACACCCTAGCAACTACCTGGACACTACATAGCAACAACCTCCTACACCATAGCAACCGCATAAAAAATACTTAGCAACCCACTCCGACACCATAGCAACCACTTTTTATACCTTAGCAAACAACAAAATAACTTTGTCTTTTTTCTTTTCTAAATAAATCATACCGGTCACTTTTGACCGGGAACCCGACAGATGTTGTACTAAATTTAAGAATAATTTAAATGGTTTAAAAAATTGTTAAAAATTGTTGGTTAGTAAACATTGAAATGAGGTACTCTGTGATAAACAGTACAAAATGTTTCATCTTAGTATCTGTTACACTCAAAAAAATCTGTCTATAATATTTTTTTCTTAAAAAAACGAGTTGTATGGCCTTATGTAAATGAGGCCTACAAGCCATGAATAGCAAATGGAAGTTCAAAGCTTGTAATGTTCACATACATTTGAGTTAGTAGAAAGTTCCAACACAACATTTGGTAGTAATATATATATATTATCATGGATTTATAATCAACTAACATGTTCCCGGTCAAAAGTGACAGGGAACGCACAGAGTGTTGAGCCTAAATGAACACAATAGGAGGGTCAAGGAAACTGCCCAGTGGTTTGCTAATGACCTTTTTATCTGTGCCGTGACATTGCATGACCCACTACAACAGGCTGGCAAGGCCGTTTACATATTGCCTTGGCCTTTTGCAGAGAGCGTTTCTGGGCTGTTGAGCTGCTCCCTGCTGGAGAGGCCAGAAGAAGAGTCATTGACAAATTCCAATGAGGAGCAATTGACAATTTTTAGCCCTGTTGCTATGCCAACAGCACACTCGCATACCTTGATTTAGAAGGCAGGAATGGTGTGACTGATTGACTGTAATCACCTCTCGCAGCAGGAGCAAGAGCTGCTGTACTACATAAACACACACTGATGACACACTGATGCCCACACACTCGCTCTAACTTATACAGGAATACTTACTGCCTGAAAGTCACACTTCCACCACACTAAACCTGAAATAATGACTCCCCTTATTTAATGTCTCTCCAAGTAAACCAGGTGGTGACACAAAATCTACTTCCATTCAAGAACCAGGCACTTGGCACGCTGGAGACAACCAGCACAATGTGCATCAGCCTGATAAAGCCTAGGAAAGAAGCACTTTGCCTAAGCCAATCAGACCCAGATATTTCCCTCAATGAGCATCTTAAGCACTACTGGAGTTGGATTTGTCTTACCAGAGGGGGATCTGTAATGTAATTTGTTAAAGCAATAAGTCATGAGAGGACATGCGTCATGGTAGTTTTACAGCAGTTAAGAGGTGTTGATCGGCATGCCGATAAAAAAATAAAAAACACAGTGACGAAAAATGCAGTAAAAATATACACATATGTTTAACGTGTTTTTATAATTTGCAGATTAATTAATAAACATTTCGAGTAGTCAAAGCTATTCATTGATATTGGTCAGTGAAAAGCAATGTGTTGTAATGATTTTTAATAGTTTAGCACATTTCTATAAAGTTGAATTGATGTGTCTATTGATTTGCATGTGTTACAGGAGTGATTCTCAAACATGTCCTCAGGGACCAACTATTTCTGGTTACAAAAATACTAAAAACACGTCCGTCTGCAAAACAAAACCTCCCTAGACAAGCCCCACCCCACCCCCCCCCCACACACACACACACACACACACTCACCCACACCACCCTAGATAAAACTAAAAAATGAAACTCCCATCAACAAAACAAACCCCCCAGTCTACAAAATAAAATCTGTCAGTAATAGACTATAATAATAACACACACTGCAGATTCATACTGGATTGAAATCATCTCTTTGCACTTATACTGCAGTTTCTCCTTTAGATAGTCCCATTATGTAAAGATATCCTTTCAGAAATGTCTGAAATTGAAACTGTACCTGGCCTGTCTGGACACACCTGGGGTTCTCTCTTTCTTCCTCTATATTTCTGGCTCTCTATAAGGAAAGGTTTATGGTAGTAAATATGATGAAAATGAGTGTGCAGCATCACTCTCTGTGCTTCAGTCTAGACAGCCAGAGACCGTACACATCATTTGACTTTCAAATACTCAGGGGGGAGGCTGAAGTCCCAGACTCGCCCTGCCAGTCCATAAAAGCCAACAGAAAAGAGCCTCGGTCCCTATATAATTATAGCAATTACAAGCCCCAAATCCCAAATTGCATAATGATCCATGCAGTAGGAAGATTTCCAAATCACACATCACCATGTACATGGTTGGTTAGGAGGGAGAGAGAGAGAGCGAGACCGGAACATGTGAGAAACCCTTCCACTATGTTTAAGTCGAGCATCGCTCCCTCTAATGAGGTGGGCTTGGCTGTGGAGGTGGGTTAGAGTAATCTCAGCGATTTGCTACTGCGACTCACTAGAGCAGTACAGCAGGAGAAATAAGCCAGAAAGCCTTCGAATTATGGACTCAAGGGAAGCTGCCATTAAAACAGCAACTGTGTGAACGCAGGAGTGAGAGGAAGTCACTGACTTTATCTTCCCAAAGCTTGAGTTTTACTGTTGTCTGTGGGGTAAACACATCATGCAGCTGAAACAGTAAACACATCGTACATCTGAAAGGACAGGGCTTGTCTCTCGTCCTGTACAATTACTATATCTGTACAACCTTCAAGTACTGAAATAAAGAAGTTACCTTCAAAGATGTATTTTCATTGCCTTTATATGTTCTACTGGTATTCTTTATTTAAAATGTCCTTCATTTTTCAAAATGTTTTCAAAAAGTTCTGTCTTGATTACACAAGGCTGTATTTTTTCTGTAAAGTGGTGAGAATATTAACTTTGCCTCCTGTGAAAGTCACTGCAATGTACCTTAATAAGCCATTTAAGGTACATAATTGAACCTTAAGGGCATTGCTGTACTTCAGAGGGTGCATTTTCAATGCTTGTATATTCTGACAGAAAGCACATCAGAACCGCATCAGAAGCTTACAATTAATGTCACGCTTGTGTATGTAAGCAGGAAAGAAAATAGTTTTTGCCATGTTTTTATCACTGCCATTGGAGCACAGGAGAAAAACGTCAGAAGTGCTGATATGTGCTTGCTAATACAGAATGTAAGTGTAATTAATTGCCTGAATATGTAATTACACACAGCCATTGTAGTGGGTGGGCCTTAGGGGGTAATGTCCACCCAGTTAAATTTCTAGGCCTGTATATACATTTTATATGGACAAAAGTAGTTTTATATTGCATGAAAAGGCAAACAACTGAAGAATCTGTTGACATTAGTCAATTGCGATTAGGCAGAAGAATGTAAACTGAATTTGTTGTATGACAACAAATGTATGCTTTGGACTGTTCAGAAATCTCTGCCTGCAGCACAAGAGATCAAACAGAACTGAAACTTTCCAGTTCATCTCGCTTGTTTCACCTAAATTTGCCTGCGTTCACACCAAGCATTGTTTCTGAGCCACAAGTGCATGTTTTCCATTTAATCCTATGAGATGCGGACACAGGGTAGTCATAAAAGCACAGCCACTTCATCAGAGCAGAATGCTTGAAAAAGTAGAAAAATCTTTAGTGGTGTCATGAAAGCTGCTCCTGACTGGGCTTTTACCAAAAAACAATGAGCACAGTCTCACCTCCCCGAAGTGGAAGTGACACAAAACAGCTCAGGTTTAAATGCAAGCATAACTGCGAGCAGAAAAGGTGAAATTACTTCAAATGTAACCATATTCTGATTAAAAATTCAGGGGAGAAAAGATCTGCACGATTGTGTCTGGGTGACTGAGAACAGTTCACGTTCCCACATGATTATTTGTGACTGGGTGGTTGGAAAACCCCCACACTTTTTTCTTGATTGAGCAAGTGCCCACCCACCGAGCCCCAAATGCTCAGTCTAAAATCTGGTTCCGAGGATGGGAAGCGGAAGATGATGATATATTGTGTGATGTTATGGATAAATAATCCTGGATGCCTCATTTGGGTGCAGACGGAGAGGAGAAATTCAAACCCAAACATTATTATTCACCAATGGATCTCCGTCACATTTCTAAGGTTTTGGCTCTTATCACTAAATGGCTCATTCACGGTCTGCTGAAGTCCAGCCTGAGTCTTAATATGGCTCTTTTTCTGGCCACAGCGTTGCGGGGTGGAAGATGTGGACTCGATGCCTGAGAATTCAGCAGAGCGTGGCATGCAGGGTGGCTGAGGCCAGGCAAATTACACACTGGCCTCCATCTGCCATGAGAAGAAACATCTACCGCATTCCTTTCAACGCCTTGCCTCAGCTTCCTCCGTTTGCTCAGGTCATAAAGCAACAAGCACTCCTGCAGGGAAGAAATCTAGCGAATTAGTAGCCTTATTAACATTTTGTTTGAATATTACCTTTGCAAGCAGAGGTTTGGTGGAATAAAGGTTTAAACCACCAGTAGGATTTCATAAGTACTTTTTTAATTAGAGGAAGAAAAAATATCCTAACCTTTGCCACTTTCATACAGTAAACAAATCGTCAGTAGGCAGCATGTTCTGTAAAATAGCTCTAATTGCAAAAAATATGGCTAGCAGTATGTTTTATTAAAACATACAGAACTGTGCGAAGGTCTTGCATCACTCCTCATTTTTTCATATTTAGCTGCTAAAGAGACAGACTTTCTTGGATTTTTAATGTAGTCTTGAGGATCAGTTCTACAGACTCTCATTTTCAGTCCAGTCCCTGAACCGGACCAGTTTCAGAGGAATGTTTTTTTGTTTGTTAAGACACACAGTGACCTACGTAAGAATCATTCAAGCAGAACGAAGAGCATCTAACTGAAGTCCTGAACCAGTGAAGAAACAGGAGCAGATGATTCCAGAT